>PVJH01003653.1:0-138132 GCA_004026705.1 Nesogale talazaci | reverse complement strand
CATTGACTGCCATGGACACAAACCTTGATGAGTTACAGGGTTACTTCAAGAAGATTACATATAAAGAAAGTAAAGCATTTTTAAGAAGACAGTAAAGAAAGCAAAAACAAACAACAAAGTGGCTGTCAGGAGAAACTGAAATTGCTGTTCAATTTGGAGTAGTTAAAGTGAGTCAAAGAAATTGTGGGACTGAGCCCTGGTGGTGTAGTGGTTGAGTGCGGGACTACAGTCCACAGAGTTGGTGGTTCAAATCTAGCAGCAGCTTTCCAGAAGCAAGCCTGGGCTTCCTACTCCCACCAGGGCAGTGCTTGCCACCCCCCCCCCAAAAAAAAAAAAAGAAATGATGAACTTACAGAACTGAACTGAAGAATTCAAAAGGCTCCTTGAGAAGACAAAATAAAGCATTATAATACAGTGCGGAAAACATTGAGTTAGAAAATCAAAAAGAAAGAACACAATCGACATGTAACAATCTGTAAAAGCCAAAGGAAAGATTTTAAGCCCCAAGTTAACATTTTGAAAGATTCTCTGGAAAAAATATTAAATGTTGCAGGAAACACCAAAAGAGGATGGAAACAAAACCCATAATCATTGGACCAAAAAGAATTGACATTCACCCATTTTAAGAGGGAAAATATGATCAAGAAATGATGGTGTTGAGGGAAGAAGTCCAAGTTGCACTTAAGACACTAGTGATTGAGCAATAAACAGACAAATAACTATTTTTTTCCAAAAAGGAACATGAATTGAAGGGATACAAATTGAAATACTGTCACAAACTGATAAAGCATCATATACACTCACTGGTCCATTCCAAGAAAATATGAAGATAATTACCTAGCCAATTGGCCAGAGAGATTCTTATTGTGTCCATTGCATAGAAAGGTGAGCCAACAGAATGCAGAAATTATCAAAGAATGTAGCTAATATAGCATGCAAATAAAATTTTGCAAAGGATATTTCAAAAGTGGTTGCAGGATTACATTGTGAGAAATTCAAGTCATATGCAAAATAGAGCATGGAATGAGGGAAATCATTGTTAATGTCAGGTGAATCTTGGCTCTAAGTTGAGAATACCAGGAAGATATTCTTTGTTTCATTGATGATGCAAAGACTATTGACTCTGCAGTTATAAACTGTGAAGAGCATTGCAAAGACAGGGAATTCCACACACTTAAATGTGCTCACATGGAACCTGTACTTAAATTAAAAAAGTCCTCAGTCATTAAATAGAGAAAAGTCCTCAGTCATTGAATAGAGAAAAGGAACATCAGGAAAAATGTGCACAAGAGTTGTGCCCTCTCATCATACTTTTTCAACCTAAATGGTAAGCAAGAAATCTCAGAAACTGGTCTCTAGGTGGTACAGGACAGCTTGAATGTCGTCCTTGTTAGTTCTTTCTCCCAACATGATAGAAGGTGGATTGACTCTTTGGGGTACACTGAGTGCATTTTCCTTCCTTCTTCTTTTGTTGCTTCCAGTGCTATTTAGTATATTGCCTATAGACCCCTTCACAACAATGATTGAATGTTTTCTTTAATTATTTCAGCTTGAACCACGTAAGGAATGTTCTTTTCCTTTGCTTCAAACACCTGGCACTTGTACATTTCATTATGAAATGTTGTCTCCTCAAGTTACCCTTTGAAATCCTTCTGTGTCTTTAACTTCATATCTTGCTTAAAATTAAAACTTGAACATAGAGATAAACCATGAAGCATGATCATCTATCTTGGTGACACAAATGGATAAACTTGGCTATCAACGGGAACACTGGTGAATTAAACTCCTCCACTGGTTTCATGAGAGGAGGACAGAGGATCTGCTTCTGCAAAGATGACAGGCCAGAAATCCCTGCATGAGAGCTCTCTTTTTCACATGGGGTTGCTGGGAATCCAGATCAAGGCACACAGCATGAGTGTTTGATGTGGAAGGGAAAGGATCTACAATAGTTCTGGTGGTATATGTTCTGATCACTTTTGAAAACTTGCTTTTGAATCTTTCCCCAGCCTGCTGAGGAACAGCTCCTTTATAACAGGCTAAGAAGAGTTCTCAGACAAAAGAATCACAGCCTCCAGAGCAGACTCAGAAGAGCTTCCCCACTGTGCCTGCCGCACCACCGAGGCACTTCCTCTGATCATCTCCAATACCTTTTCAAGGACACTAGTCGCTTTCCTTTTCCATTCTTCTGGATGGTATTAGACATGTTAAACTATACAATCTGTAGGTTCCTTTTGCAATCATTATGTGACTATGAATATGTGATTTTAAAATCGTGACTAGTAAGAGTGAAAGAATTTATTTCCTGCAAGTTATAGATCATCTAAGGTCATTTGTCAGGGAGTCACAAATCAGCCTATCAAATAACTTCTCTGATACATTATTTTGGAGATCGATTTAACTAAGCTCAAAGAAATGCCTTAGCTACTAGTGTCTTTGCCATTAGCTGAAGGTAAGCGAGATCCAGGAATAAGATTACCAGGTAAAAACAAGATGATTATGTAGTTCATTAGTTTTAAGAAATCATGTTTTTTTTCTTAGTATAGCCTGTGTAACTTTGGAACATACTTATATATAATATTACTATATATATTACTCCTCAGAGGTGTTATGTCATTGGAGGTCACCCTCTTGAAGTTGTGTTATATGTTTTTATGTATATGAAACCTAGGGTTCATGAATTTATAGGAACATCAAATAGAATAAGGGTTTGGGTTGCAGGCTGGGAGGGGAGCAAGATACCACGGGGGTGGGGGGAGTCGGTAAAAGGGAGAAGATGTTAAGGAGTCCAGGAATGAAAGGAATGTTTGGAAACTGGTTGTGGACCAACTGTACAATACTGCTTGAAGTGATTTAAGTATGGCATTATGTGATATATGTGTTAACTCCCAATTCATAATAATTTTAAAAATTGTTTAAAATCAAAACATTTATCCTTGAAACTGGTGATCTTATTCAGGGACTATCTTCTTTAAGACTTCTCCATGTTTTAAACTGTTCCTTCTGTCTTTGCATTCTTCTCCAAATCATAGCCTGTCCTATCTTTTCGAAGTATCGAGTAAGTGCTTCTGCAGAAAGCCCTGGTTGCGTAGTGGGGTTTCTAGGGGGCTGCTAACTGCAACTCCAGCAGTTTGAAACCATTAGCCGCTGACTCTGAGGAGAAAGAAGAGGTTTTTTATTCTTGTGATATTAGCAGTCTTGGGAACCCATTAAGGCAGCTCTGCTCTGTCGTGTAGTGTCCCTGCAGGACCCTAATGAGTTGGAATTGACTAGATAGCAGGAAGCTTTAGAAGTGCTCCTGGAGTTTGCTTTCTATTTCCTGGTGAGGCTTCATTGGTGCAAAAATCTTACAACTGCTTATCAAGGAAAACCAAAGACAATGGCTTTCTTCCCCGATTTAGCCTCTAGTTCTCATGTATTCATTTCACATGTTAACAAGTCTCATATACTCATAGTCTCAGCTATTACTTATCCACTGGATGGATACAATGAGCCCCTCACCTGTGTCGATTCATGGTTAGGTTCTCAAACCACAGTCATATTTCCAAATTATAACTAGGAGAAGAAGCTGAACTTTGGGTAGCAATATACATATCTCAAATTCAGATATAGCTAAATATAACGCATTCATTTTATCCCTCATATAGCCAATTCTCCTTCTTACCTGTGGTTATTGGAAAAAAGAATTCTTGGCACAGAAACTTTAAAATTTTAAAGAATAACATGCATAGTGACTAATTGGCTTCAATCTTTAAAATTCAAACACCAAGAAAATATACCTTGATAATTTATGTTGAGTCCCTTACAACCACCTTTCCCCTTTTAAAAAAATGAACAATTTGGTGTCACAAAAGTGATAGACACCTAAAATGGTTCTTCTGCCTAAATTTCCAGTTTCCCTTTAGAGTTTCTGTCAGTTGAAACTGTGATCCTTCGCCTGGTTTCCCTCATCAATTCTTTAATAAAATATGTTGTGATCACATTCTTTGTATAATTGCCTTCCTGCTAAAAACTAGTATCAACACAGGGTTTGGGTTTGAGCCTGATAGCAAGTCTCACGGTGTACATTGCTATGACTACCAAAGTCAGAAGCTCTAGGAAACTTAAGGGCACAAATCACCAGGAGGCTGTGAAGTCCTCAGTACGGATTTTGATCTCTCTAGGTCATGGAGGTTGGGCACAGCCTAAGCCCAAGGATGGACAGGCATTCCTTTAGTTCTGGCTATTATATTGCCCATGCATGGGAGACTACTGTGTTCCCTGTGCATGCTTAAGTCTTTAGCAGAGCTTTCGAAGACCAGTCTGGTAAAATACTTCTGAAAGATCAGTCTTCAAAACCCTATGCAGCAGTTGCAGTGGACTGAAGGCAGGAGCTGGAAGTGGCTCCAGGATAATTAACAATGACAACCACACTAATCCATGTAATCTTGCCTGCTTCCACGAAATGCTACATTATTATGTAGATCACTAATGAGATAAAGACACTTCTAACATATTATGAGAAGGAAGACCGTACAGCTAAATAACTGTTAGCATAGGAAGATAGGAGATAATCTAATACCTAATTTACATTTAAAATGTTTCCTTTAGATAAAAAGTAACAGAATCTCTACACAGTGAAAATATTTCTATACTGCAAGTAATTTGAAGTGTAAAATTAAAAAAGAAAGCTATTTGTAAATATTTTCAAATGAAATATGCATTTCCAAATGTTAGCACAACCAAATATTTTTTAAAAGTTTCCAAGATATCTTAAAATTTCACGAAATACAGAAAAATGTTTATTTATGTTACAAATTTATGCTTGCCTACTTATGTTTTATTTTGTGTCTATCTCTGACATATACATATAGCTTACTGTTGGGAACTTTGGTGGACCTGTTGACTCAGCATTTGACTTCCTCAGGTCAGTTATGGAAACCCGCCAGCTAACTGGAGGGAGACAGATGAGGTTCTTTGCTCCTAGAAAGACCGACAGCCTTGGAAACTCTAGAGTCAAGATGAATCTGGATCAGCTCAATGACAGTGGTTTGCTTTCACTTGTCTTCATTTATAAAGAAGTCTATGAGAAAGTTAACAAAGAGTTGCTCCCCTGGAACTATGGTAGAAGTATAGATTCTTTTATGAATGCACTTATTTTAATTTTTATCTAAGCTCATTTCACTAATTTGATTAGAAAAGGTAATTTTTTATCTACTCGGACTGTCAGATGAAGGAAAGGCATAGATATCTCTTAATAACATTTTGCACTATAACATTTTAATGCTATTGTTCAATAATATCACAAGTGCATGCTCAATCTGCTCAGTTATGCTTTGCTTCATCCAATAAACAGCTTTTGAATTTCAGCTATGTGGTAGGCATACTAGCTAGGAAATATTAGTGGAAAATGAAAAACTATAATTCCTAATATCAAAGCCTCCACATTCTATAATAAGTATACAAGAAGAATAATCATAACACAGAATGAGTGCCAAATTTGGACAAAGGTGAGTACTTTTAGAAATCAGCCACACCCCCTTGGGGAATTGGGGATGTTTCTTCAAAGAGAACAGACTCAAGGGAGGCGCTGAAAATATTGCATGTCTCACTTGGAGAGCATGTACACTAAACTCCTTGTTTGTCATAGCACGAATAAGTTGTTCATTTAATTAATCCCCCACTGGCTAATTAGATAGTTCCCAATATTTCATGATGATAGATGTCATGATGCATATTTCAAAGGAAAATCTTCATACATTTCCATGGTTGTTTCTAGGTGCAAGGAGAATTTTATAAGTGGACTTGAAAAATTAATGCTATTATTTTAAGACTTTAGAATAACCTTAAAATTTTTAACTGCTTTAAAATTAGTCATACAATTTAAATAACAGACATAGCAACTATAAAAGGATAAGACTAGAGGATAAGCTGAGTCCTGGTGGTGCAGTGATTGTGTGCGGGACTGCAGCCCACAGGGTTGACAGTTCAAATTCAGCAGTGGCTCTCCAGGAGCAAGGCTGGGCTTCCTACTCTCACCAGGGCAGTAATGCAAGGGGAAAAAAAGACTATAGAATAAAATTATCTTGAAGAATTTGAAAAATCATGAAACAGAAAGCAGAAAAAGCAAACATATAAATGTGCTGAAATGACAAACATAAAAAGAAATGTTCAACAAATCTAGAAAAGAAAGTAAAGAAACACTATACACTGTTTCTTAATTTCAAGTTTTACCTGGGCCTGTGAATTTTGAGAAATCTGAAATTTTTTGAGAAAATCAGTTTTATATAAAAAAACCCTGTATCAAGTATTATTCTGACATATATAGTTCACATTTTAAGTTAGGGCCATTTATGGAGAATGCCTAAGAATTAATGTTGATTTATTAATTTGTTGTTGTTGTCGTCGTCACTGAGTCGATTCCTACCCATAGCGACCCTCTCATCACAAGAAAAAAACCCCGCCCTGTCCCGCACCCTTCTCACAATTGTCCCTTTACCTGAGCCCATTGTTTGAGCCACAGTGTCAATCTACCTCATGGCCTTTCTCTTTGCACTGCTTTTCCACTTTATTTCCTTCTTCAGGGGCTGGTTGTCCTTGATAACATGTCCAAAGTGTCAGAAATCTTCCCATCCCTGCCTTTAAGGAGCACTCTGCCAGTTCTTTTTCCAAGATAGCTTGGTTTGTCCTTTGGACAGTTCATGGTACTTCCATGTATTCTTCCATCACCACAAATTAAACGCGCCAGTTCTTTGTCACCCTTCCTTATCCAATGCCCATGCATATGGCATAATGGAAAATACAATAGCTTGGGCCAGTCTTCAAAGTAAAATCCTTGTTTATTAAAACTCTAAAAAGAACTTGTACAGCAGCATTATCCAGTGCAGTGTTTCAAGTTGATTTCTTGATTGCTGCTTCCATGAGCACTGATGGGAGATCCAGTTCAGAACCAATTCTTGGTAACTTCATTTTTCCTCTTCATTTATCATGATGTGACCCATTTGTCCAGATGAAAGGATTTGGGTTTTCTTTACAGCGAGTTGTCATCTGAACCGAAGGCTGCCCTCCCTGAACTTCCTCAGCCAGGGCTTGAAGTTCTCCTCACTTTCAGCAAACAGGTTTTGTCATCTACATGCTGAAGGTTGTGAAAATGCTTCCTCCAATCATGGTGCTCCATTCTTCTTCATCTAATCCAGCCTCTCTAATTGTACGTCTGATTAACCATGAAAGCAGATTGATGATTAATTTTATAGTTCCCCACTTCCACTGGATTTCTTTTTTCTAACTGTAGCTCAAAAGTTGGAAAAGTATGCCCTCTTAGGAGTCCTGGCAGTGATGTTGGGTAAGTTTGTACTACTTACTGCACACAAGGTCAGCAGTTCAAAGCCACCAGCTGATTGGAGGAAGGCAGATGAAGATAGATGCTCCTGTCCACAGTGACACTCTCAAGAACTTCCCTAGGGTTGCCTTCCGTTGGACTAGATTTGACAGCAGAGTCTTTCACATCATCAATGGGGTTCTTGCACAGGCATGCAAACAGTCAATGTGCTCAGATGCTAATGGGAAGTTGGGAGATGTCAATCCACTCAGTCACCTCTGAAAAGAAGACCCAGCTGTATGAGTTGGAATGGACACCAATGGCAGAAAGATCTTGAGTGATGTCTTCAGGCAATTAGTCATGGGAAACTCTACTGAGCAGTTCTACTATAATAGACATGAGGTCGTTATGAATCAGGATCCACTTGACAGCAACTAGTTATTCTGACCCACATCTTCCTGTTGATGTGATGTGTGTTTGCAGAGAACAAAGCAAGTCAGTGTAGGTGTTAGGGTGATCGATGCTATTACTAGAGCTATGTCGAGTCCAAGTTATACCACTCACAAATTACACAGCCTTGGATAAGCTACTTAAATTCCCTGTTGTCTCATTTGGAAATCAGATATAATCTTAATACCTACCACATTGATTTGTAAGGAGAAATACATCAACTAGTATACCAGCACGTCAGGGCCCAATAAAAGCCAGCAATTACTATACCTACTAAGTTTCCCAGTCCCCTAATTGAATTTCTTTTGCCTTCTTCACTCTCCTTCCCAAGTCAATTAATCCTTTCTAATGACAGCAATTCATGCATGTATATTATCACTATAGCACAACTTCTGGAGAAGTTGATCAACATTTTTATCTCCTTACAGTTCCACAGGCAAAATTGACATAGAAGCCTCCAAATTTTGCTTATTCAGAGAAATGATTTTCTCTCTGATGTAGGTGTGTGAGGAAATCAACACTATCTGGTGTGAATTTCCTATGTATTAGATATGTGAACCAATGGCTCTGAAAAAAATGACTCTTCATCATCTTCTGACACAGTTTTATATGCACACTATCTCTATAAAGCAAAAACAATAAATTGCAATTGTTTTATTTTTGGTCCAATCAGAAGAGTCTTTTGAGTAATGACAAAGATTTTTTTTTAATCATTTTTATTGCACTAAAGGTAACCTCCAGGAAGGAGAGCAAGTTCTCTAACTACTGCTGTATCTGAGGGCCAATAAAGCACACTACTGGACTTAAAATACCCAATGCTGCATTTTTTGATAGAAAATTCCTAAGACATCAAAGGAATTAGATCACAGTTTAGAAGACATTATTTTTCCCTCCCAGGTGCATCTCTAAAAGAGATATACTCAATAGCTATAGTAAGCATTCTTTTTTGGGGGGTTTGCCAGCTTGTAACTTAATTTTTTATTAAGCCATAACATCAGCAAAATTATTCACTACACTTAGAAATTAATATTTTTTCAAACTGCAATTAGTTTTCATCTGATTTCTCTTGTGGGTGAGTTTTATCATAATTTCTCTTGCATTGCATTGTTTGTGATTGTCCCTGGGAATTTTGGAGAGCTTTCTAAAAATAAATTTGTGTGTATATATATATATATATATATATATATGTAGCATACAAGTATATTATATAAAGCATACTCTCTCTATATAAAGCATACAAGTATATCCCATTGGATATATATAACCAATGGGATATACTTTCTATATATAAAGCATACAAGTATATCCCATTGGATATATATAACCAATGGGATATACTTGTATGCTTTATAGCACTTTTCTAGTTAAGTAGCCATAATTAAAACCATTTTGACAACTTTTATGCCCATATAATAGTAATGTCAAAGGTTGAGATCATATGAAGAAATGTATATTCTCCTCTACCTTCGACTCCATGTGAATAGAGGAGAAACAAAGTTCAAAAGTGTATGAAGCAGAAGCTAGCTGCTGTTCTAGGGGAAAATGCAAATATGCTTTCTAAAGACTCCTCTATTTGTCTTAAGGCAAGGATGCATCATCTGGATGAGGGGGACCATATGTATGAAGCCATAATAGTGACCAAAAGAATGATAGTCTTATGGTACGCTATCGAAAACGAAGGCAGTCATTACAAAATCATCCATGGCAAAAGATGGTCTTCACTGCAGTAGGCAGTACTACAGAATCAAAGGAAGGTTGATGATTGGAATAAGCTATCAATATCAGATTAGAAATGTTTATAGGGTTAGTTCAGGGTGAGTGAATTGACTACGTACGGCATTATCTGTAGCACCGTTCCCAATTTCCATTAAGGAATTTCTCAGGCACTGTCCCCTGAGACAATACTACACTTCCTTGGGCTGGTTAAGAAAACTGCTCCACCCCCTTAGAACGATTGCAGCACGCGATGGCTCTGTGGTATAGACTAGCGTCCCTCCCTAGTTCTGTGCCCTTGTTGCTGTATGCCATCAAGGTTGTTCCTACCCCAAACAGCCTGAGTCATAACTTATGAAACCCTGCCTGGTCTTGTGCCAACCTCCCATTTGTTATGTTTGAACTACTATGCCGATCCATTTCCTATAGGATTTTTTCCTTTGCTAATCCCTTACTGTACAAGCATGATGTCCTTTTCCAGATAGGGTATCTCCTGTTTAACTTTTCCAAAGTATCAGACAAAATCTTGCTATCCTTGCTTCTCAGGTGCATTCTCAATGATCACTCAAAATAACTGTAGGATATCTAATGTTTTGCCCATTCCCAAGAAAGGGACTTAACAGAAGACTGAAATTATCATAATTTACAGTCCTCCAAGATATATTTCTTTATTATTCCAGCAATTCACAGTGCTTTCAATAAGTGCACCAATTCTTTGCAGTGTCCACCGGTTTTCTGTTGTTGTCCAACCGTCACATGCATATCAAGCCATTGCCAATGTCATCGCTTGTTCTTTTAGCTCAATGTAACCTCCTTGCTATTCACCAATTTAAAGAGGTCTTGTGCAGTATTTTCCCAGTGCACTATATTGTTTACTTTTGTGACTGATGATTTCATGAGCATTAATTTTGGATCCAAGCAAGTTAAAAACTTTGACAATGTCAATCTTTGTTCCTTTATCATTATTATATTAGTCTCATGGTTAGGGATTTGTTTTTTTTTTTTTTTTTTACATTGAATTTCAATGAATCTTTGAAGACCAAAGTCATTGCTTTTCATCAACAAGAGCTTGGAGTTCTCTTTTCTCCTAAGGAACAAGAATGTAATCAGCATTTCAAAGGCTGTCTTCTTCCATTCCTGATACCACATTCTTCTTCATATATTCCCGTTTCTGGGATTACTTTCTCAGCTTACTGGTGGTCTCCAGAAATCAGACTCACTGCTCTTGCGCTGATGGCAACTCAGAGTGACCCTAGATGATGGAGCAGAAACTACCTGGCGAGTTTCCTAAACTGTACCAGCTCTGTGAGCTGAATGCTCCATTTTTTTTGTTTGCTTGTTTCCCCCCCCTCCCCCCCCACTGGAGCAGCTGGTGGTTTCTGACCGCTGCTCCTGAATTTTAAACCTGCAGTATTCCTTGGTTCTATTCCAAGCACTGCCCCCTGCTTGGTCTATATGTCCAGTTTCCACACGAGCACAAAGACGTGTTCTGGATCCATTCCTCACACAGTTGACCATAGTTTTGTGTGGATCTGCACAATTCAATGGTTTGCCAGGTCACAGATTTCAGCCAAGATTAGCAATGATTGGCAATGATATCCCATCTCCTCTTCTGAATCTGGTTTTAATCAGGCAGCTGTCTGTCAAATATTGCTTCAACTGTTGTTGAGTTGTCATCAATAGGATTTTACTTGAGTGCAAGTGATCTTAATCAATAATTTCTAAATGTTGTGTCTTTGCTTTTCTTTGGAATGGGCAAAATGTGGCTCTCCTCTAGTCTTTTAGAGTGTCAACCTAGATTTACCCTCCACTGAGTTCTTTCTGATCACTGATGGACCATACAAAAAGCCTTTGTCCACAGACAGAGTGCGTTTGAAAGTTGATTGGCCTGATTATCCTGGCCAGCTCAGGTAGAGGCAATCTTGCCCTCAGGAACTTCCTGGGGCATGGTCTTGAAGGAAATGGGGACACCAGGGCAATATGACTGTTGAAACCATTGTTAGAGCCACTGTGTCAGCCCATCTCATTGAAAGCCTTCCTCCTTTTCATTGTCCCTCTACTTTCACAAGCATGCATGCTTCTCTAGGGACTGGGTCATAAATAACCCTCTACACACATCAATGTGGTCGGAGGAGATTGAGAACAAATATCACATAGAGGCATTTATTGTGACTTTCTACAGTGTTAGGTGTATTGTGGTATTACCACAGGAGTGAAGTATAACCTTTGTTTTGAATTGGTTCTGGATCAATGCCACTCATGCAATGCAACAGGGCACGCAGTGTCAGAAGAAGAGGGCATGTGGCTGATCATCGGTGTGTTAGTCTCCAGTGGGCACAGGGAAGAGTCAGCAGAGTGGCTAGGAAAATGTTCTCCAAGTTTCAACAAGTTCTCGGTGGTTCAGTAATCCCAGAGGAGGTGATACTGCCAACTGATCTTCTTGCCACACATTCAGAATCTTATCCTGTAGAGAGGACCCTGAACTCATCTTGTACACCTTTCTACTCTGCAATAGTCTACCTAATCCCAATTATGGTCTCTCAATACCTGTAATCCCCCTGAGATCTCAATGAATTCATCTTCTACCAATCATGATTTTATAACAGCTTTCTTTTTGGTCCATGTCTTATGAGAATAGCTGTGTGACTGCGCACCTGCAGCCGTCATTATGGCCTCCTGATGATGGGATGCCTCCACCAGATGGGTGATTTTTGACTTTGTCTCACAAGTCTCTTTGGGTGCCGACAGTCTCCTCTCTCACCCATGGAGCAACGGGGAGGTTTGCATCACTGACAGAGTGATGAGCAGCCAATGCTTAGCTCGCAGTGCCACCTGGGCTCCTAGAGGGACACAATTGACTTTCCCACACACAGGGCCTGAGGGTAAATTTCTGTCACTTTGCTGTTGAATGGTCACACAGCACTTATTTGGAAACTGAGTGTTTTTAAAAAGTGCAAATGGAGTTAAACCTCTCACTGTAGACGACAGTCATTAGCAAAGCAAGTGGTTAGAATTTAAGCTCTAATACATTGTAAAAATTCTTTCAATTTCACAGTTAATTTTTGAAAGACATTTGATAGGAGTGTCTACCAATATGAAAAATAGTCCTAAAAAAAAGAAAATAATTCCTATAATTATAATTATTTATTCATTATTTAATAAATGTTATTTATATAGAATAATAAGCACACGAATACCATATGTAGTTAATGAATTTTACATACACTACTATACATTTATAATGAATGAATATCATTATATTATTATATAATTAACGATAATAAATGTATATTGAAACATATAGAAAGATAAAATGACCTTTTGACTGAGACTATGTAAGAAACTTGTGCTCTCATGAAGAGCATATAGGAAAAAAATCTGCAAGACAACAAATTGATTCAGCAGCTAATTTTAAAACGTTATTTTATCACAAAACTGATTCAGCAGCTCTTTTTAATTTTTTCCCCCTGTTTTTTTGGAGGTGTACTAGGGTGGTGTATGTGGTTTGTCATTCTGAATAAACTTTTATTTTTGGACTTCATTTCATGTTCATAAGCTTGCATTGTCTTCCTTAATAAGAACATTCTTTGATCTGGAATAGCACAAATTTCTTTATAACATTTTAGTTTATTTATATTTCAGGACAGCTTCCTTTTTTGGCATTTCATTCTGTGGCTCATGACTGAAATCACACAGAAACTATTTTGTTTACCATCTTGTTATTTAAAAATATAAAAATATTTATGAAAAATATCTGTATATATTTTCTGTATGCAATACTTGTTAAAGTATAGCACTTTTAATGCTGTTTATTTTCCCTATGTGTACAATTAGTTGTGCTAACTTACGCGCAGCATATAATACCATGCATTAATAGCTTGTTCAATTCTTTCAAAGAATTTCCTCTGAGTATAGAAATCTCCAGAGAATTGCTACTACATGTAGAATCCCCATTTTTATACTGAGTTCCTCACTCAACATAGTCTAGCAGTCTAGCCTTTTAGGCTTGATCGTCCCTTTTCTCCCAAAAGACAGTCACTCTCCCAAGTGCTGAATCTGGTCTCTGAGAGATAGGGACAGTCTAGAGCAAACAGGAGGATTTGGGAGAGCTCTGGGGATAACCGGACAATCCCTGACACAACACAGAGAGTTTCTCACTTAGGCGATAACCAAACATGAGACAAAGGAGGAAAAATATTTATGTTTTGTGCTTTGGGAATAGGTCATGAGGTAGCTATGTCCCGAGGGAAATGAGAGACTTACTGATATTTGACAAAAAAAAAAATTTAAAAAGGAATCAAACCAGAACAAATAAAAAACACCATAGCCCCAAAGAAAAACGCAAAACCAAGCTCACTGTCATTGCGGCAATGCTGACACATAGCCACTCTAAAGGATTGTGTCCAATTGCCTCTGCAGACTTCTGAGACTCCCCTCCTCTATGGTAGGAGGGGAGCACTCCAAAGGGATTTAAATTTTTACCATACATTTGTAAAGCAAATGCATCCATAAGTTATTTCATCAGATTGTCATGCCTTCATGTATGTCTTGAGCCACCAGATAGACTCTGCCACCTATTTCAATACCTGTTTCTAAAACCAATTTGTTTGACCAGTTAACCAAGTTTATGTTATGTGTACTCATTTTTTTGAGGTGTGAGTTTTAATATTATTTGCTGTATAAATTGGAATGAGAGAGTATGTTATCTGTTTTCAGTCATCATCCCATAAATAGTAGCTCAGAGGTGCCTGGGCACAAACCATGGCATTTTCAATTGCCTCATATAAATGTGAAAGCTGGAAAATAAATAAAACAAAAGAAAACACTCAAACTCAACTCACTGCCATTAAAAAGATTCTGACTCATAAAGACCCTACATACTTTTTTTGTCTAAAAATATTTATGGGAACAAATAGCCTCATTGTTCTCTAATGAAGTGACTCGTGATTTCGATGGTCAGTTTTCCGGAGAGCAGTCTAACACTTAACATTGACCATTTTAGGACAATATATAATGAAGGCTCAATGAGAAGTGGTGTTAAGTATGGTGCTAAAACACTATTGAATACATCATGGACTGTCAGAAAACTAATAAATCCATCTCGGAAAAAGTAAAGGTAGAATCTCCCAAGAAGTAAGACTGGTGAGATGCTCACAGGATTTGATTCTGTTACATTTTGAGTTAGTGTGAGTCTGAACAGACTTCAGGGCACCTGAGAACACCGCATTTTCTTGTTACTTCACTGAAAACTCTAAATAAAATGCATTCATTCTTCCTTGTTCTGTGGCTTGCTTCAAATTTTAGGACACTTCCCACACAACATGCTATTTCAATGCATTTGTCTTTACTTAAATGATCAAATTCTTTTAAATTTAATTTTATTTTATTGAGGGCTCTTACAGCCTTAATCACAATCCCTACATCCATCCATTGTCTCAAGCACTCTGTACTTCTGTTGCCATCATCTTTTTCAAAACACTTTTTTTTCTATTTGAGACCCTGGTATCAGATCCTCATTTGTACCCTTCTCTCCCCCATGTCTTCTTGATAACTTATAAATTATTCTTTTGTTTATATCTTACAGCTCCCACTGTCTCCCTCACCCACTTTTATCCTGTCATTCCTGTGGAGGAAGCACACCAACCTGTGTGATCATGAGGAGTCCATGGGATCAGGTATCAGTCCTCAAACACCCAAAGCCATCTAAGAAAACAAACAAGAAATCATTATCAATGACAATGAGTGGGGGGAGGGCAGCGTGGAGATGCAAAGCCCATCAATTGTCAATTGGACACTCCCAGTCAGGAGGGCACAGGAAGAGAAGAGGTAGTCTGGGTGCAGGATAACATGGAAGAGAGACACAACGTTCTTCTAGTTCTTTAGTGCTTCCTCCCGTTCCGCCCCCCAATTCTATTTACACATCTGGCCAGACCGAAACATGTATACTGGTACAGGTAATAGTTCAGAACAAAAGGAATCCACGCAGGACCAATAGAGGGAGCAGTGATACTAGGAGGGTAAGGGGGAACCAATCACAATGATCAATGCATTTATCTTTATGATATATACTTGTAAAATGTATATAGCTTTATGTGCAGTGTATTTTTCATGTGTGTAAAATTATTGTCCTGTGCACTTTTCTATCTTCATTTTTCACCAAGCCATTGTACTTACAAATTTGGATGGCATATGTGCATCTACTTTATAATTTATCACTATGTAGTGGTTATACATTAAGCTACCAAACCATACATAGGTCAGTGGTTCAAAACCACCAACCATTCATTGGGAGAAAGACAAAATTTCCTACTCCTGTAGAGAGATAGTCATGGAAACCCACATAGGTTACTGTACTCTGTTCTGCAGGTTTGTATCAATGGACATCATTTCTGTGACAGTGAGTTGTGCATTGCAGTATAATACATTCCACATGGCACCCATCCACTTAGAGCAGCAGTTCTCAACCTGGGCCTTGTGAACCCTTTGCGGGTGTGTGTGTGTCAATCGATCTTTTCACAGAGGATCACCCAATTCAAAAAATAGCAAAATTATAGTTAAAAAGTAACAATGAAAATAATTTTATGATTGGGGGTAACCCGCCATATAGAACTGTATTAAAGGATCATGACATTAGGAAGGTTGAGAACTATAGATTCAAAAAGTATTGGGTTGCTCTCAGTTGCACACATCACTGAGGGATCTGTTACACTTGGATTTGTATGTCTTCCATGATTGCTGGGTAACAGCATAGGCATCTGTTTGCTTAGAGCACGGGCTGCTTTTCTTTTAACCCTCGCTCCCTTGCCTACATTTTCAACAGGGCATGGGGGCATCAGGAACTACAAACCCTCCTCTAAACTTGGCATTTTTCTGTATTTTTGACTTTTTCCAGTGATATCTTGCTGTTGTCTTAATTTTCATTTCCTGAATATTGATGATTCTGTATTGCCCTTCATGAGACACTTAGCTTTTGGGAAGGGGGAATATCTTTTCTGAAAAGTGCATTATTCTTTTGCTGAGTAGCTATCTTGGAGTCTGATGCCAACTTTGTCCTTGTGAAGATGCTGCAGTGGGCATTTTAAAAAGATTTGGGTTTTTTTCCAAGTTGCAGTACATTTCTTTTCTGTAGACATTTACATCTGAGATTTTCTTATATAACCTAGTTACAGAAGTTCTTTCTCACAGAGATATAAAGTTGAAAGAAGAGATTGTGTGAGCACAGAAAGTGCTTCAGGCATCTCTTCTCTTGGAAAAAAATAAAGAAGAATGAAAGAGAATATGTAAGTTAGGGTCCCATTAGGGGTGATAAAAGCCAGGGGAAACTGTAAGTATTTTCACTATAATGGGTCACCCTGAGGATGCCCAGCAGTATGGTCCACTTGTGCTAGCACACAATAGCCAGGAAGAATGTAAAAGTCAAAGAAAAAATGGTCTATCTATCTTCTCAATGTTTATCCCAATTAGACCAATTTAATAAAGTTTTCTGGAGTACGGCATTAAGTGAAAAACAAGTTCTAAACTGTTTCCAAAGTGCTTCAGGATATCCCATGGGGATGACAGAGAACTGAACTGATCTTAACATCCAGGATACAAGGGAAATGGAAGCACATTCCAGGCCAGTTTTGCAGTCCTCTGACCAAGAAAGAAAATTCGTAGCCTATGATGTCAACTTTATTCTCTTACTCCACCAATTGTTCTCTATGTATTCTTTCTGAATATCCACTTGTTTCCCAAGAGTTCTCAATTTTATGACCCTACAGATTTAGCGTTAAGAAGAGTCAGAATTGACTCAATGGCAGTGCAAAATAATTTAAGATTTGATTTTCTCTCTGCATGTGCCTGACTGCATCTCTAGTTCGATATCTTAGCTTTTGACTGAAACCATTGCAGAACTGTTGGAAACGCATTGAATTGTTGATTGCGAAGCAGTAGTTCTACTCACCAGTTGCTGCCTGTGAGAAAGGTGAGACTGCTGCTCCTATACAGATTTGCAGTCTTAGAAAGCCAAAGTAGGGTTGCTGTGAGTAGAGCCTGTGAGTAATAATCAAACAGCAGGGGGCTTGGTGTGGGTTTCTGGTTTAGCTTTCAAATCACTTCTCTACCATATATTCCCTTGTGTTGTCATTGTATTTCGTGGGATTTCATTTTAAAGTGAATATAGAAATATCTACAGAAAGGTTGAAAATTGTCAATACTGAAATGAAAAGCATAAAGATCGATATCCTTGGCATTAGTGAGCTGAAATGAATGGACATTTAGAAGCAGAAAATCGTGCAATTCACTTTGCAAGGAAATACACAATCAAGATTGTAATAAGATTGCATCTATTCTTTTTCAAGGAACTAAATCAGTACAAATATTTTTCAAAGAAATGCATCAGCCACTAAATCTAATGAAGAAAAAATTAAAGAATTCGACATTATATTCAGTCTGAAGTTGTCAAATATGCAATAAAGATAGATTGATAATTATTGGTGATTGAAATGAAAATGTCTACAACAAAGAAGAAAGTCTAGTACTTGGAAAATATGATCTTGGTGATAAAAATGGAACTGGGCATCTAATGATAGAATTTTGTAAGACCAATGACTTGTTCATAGCAAAATAACTTCTTTTAACAAAAAGAAAGGCAATTAGACTTCTTCAAGTGGAATACACAGAAATAAAATTAACTCCCATCTCTGAGAGGAGATCACAGAGAAGTTCAATACCAGCACTTAAAACTGGTCTAGGGGTGAGTGGAAGAGACTCTCAATTATTCATATGTCAGTTCAGATGAAAACTTGAGAAAATCCACAGAAAATGAAAAAAATCTATGGGGGCCAAATTCTGTCCTTGAATATGGTCCACCTGAACTTGATGACCTCCGAAGAACAGATTTTCTGAATTGAACACTAATGACAGGAGGCCTCATGAGCCTGTTGGAGGACATCAAAAACATCATTCATGAAGAAAGCAGAAGGTCATTAGAAAAACAAACAAACCAAAAAAAATAGGAAAGAAAGAAAAGATCTGCATGGATGTCTAAAGAGACTCTGAAACGTGTTCTTCATCATAGAGTAGCTAGGGAAAATGGAATAAATGATGGTTTTAAAGAGCTGAACAGAAAATTTGCAAGGACAGTCAAGTAGACAAAGACAAGTATTTTAATGAAATGTGCAAAGACCCGAGATAGAAATTTGAAAGGAAGGACATGCTCAGCCTATCTTAAACTGATAGAATTCAAGAAATAGTCCAAGCTTCAAGTTGCTAGGTTGAAAGATTCTATGAGCAAAATATTGAATGATGCAGAAAGCACCAAAAAAAACCCACCCCTAAAAATAGAAAGAACACACAGATTATTTGTACCAACAAGAGCTGGAGACATGTTTACTTGTTGACCATGAAAAGCCATTTGAAAAGGCATTGACCATGAAAAAGCATCTGACTCTGTGGACCATAGCAAACTATGGAGAACATTGAGAAGAAGGGCTCTCAGAAAATTATATAATATGCATGCAGAATTTGTCCATAGGTCAAGAGCCAGTTGTTTGAAAAGAACAAGGGAAAATTGCATGGTTTAAAATCAGCACAGGTATTCATCAGGCTTGTATCCTCTCACGATAATTTTTTTTTTGCATCACTGTCCTCTGGTAGTTATGGGAGCTACCCAGCCTTGCTCCTAAGATTTGCTGCTGGATTTGAACCGCCAAGCCCGTGGGCCACAGTCCCGCACTCAACCACTACGCCACTGGGGCTCAGCCCCCTCTCACTATAATTATTCAATCTGTATGCTCATCATATAACCAGAGAAACTGGATTATATAAAGAAGAATTGAGCATCAGGATTGGCAGAACTTTTGTTAACAATCTGCAGTATGCATATGGCACAACCTTGCTTGCTTAAAGGAAGGAGGGCCTGAAGCACTTGCTGGGGAAGGTCAAGGACTGCTGTGCAGCTTTCAGTGTGGATACTCAGTGTCAAGAAGACCCCAATCCTCCCAACTGGACCAACAGCGTCATGCTGAATTGTCATTGCCAAGGATTTTGTCTTACTTGGATCCACGACCAATGCTCATGGGTGGATGGAGAAGTCAAGAGATCAAAAGACACATTAAATCTCCTGCACAAACTCTTTTTACAACATTGAAAAACAAAGGAGTTCCTTTGAGAATGAAGATGTATCGCACGTAAGCCATGGTATTTTCATTTGCCCCTGATGTATATAAATGATGGAAATTGAATGAGAAAGAACAAAGAAAAAATGGGCACATTTGTGGTGCTGATCAAACTATTGAGAACACCACAGACCACTAGAAGAACAATCAAGTCTGTCTTAGAAGTACAGCCAGAAGCAAGAACGAGAAAACTTCCTTTCATTTACTTTGGGAATATTGTCATGAGAGCTCAAGCCCTGGAGAAGGACACCATGTCGGGTAAAGTCGAGGAGCAGCAATAAAAGAGGCAGGCCTTCGATGAGCTGAATTGACACGAGTGCTGCAACCAGAGATTCCACAGCATGAGAACTGTGAGGAAAGGCTGGCCTGGGCATTGCTTCGTTTGGCTGTGCAAAGATTCCCTATGCGTGGGAGCCAACTCCTGGCATCATCAACAGTAACAGCAACATAGACATGCACAGCTTTGTCAGTCTACTGCTCATTCAAGGCACAAGCCCTCAACATACCTGATAAGACCCATAGAATCAATGTCAGGAAAAGTTTGTTTAAAAGTTCAAGTCATTTTTCTGCTTTCAAGAATTTATCTCCCAGGTGGACTTAATTGAATCCTTACTTAGATTCCCAGGAGTTTTAAGACATGACTTTACAACCCAGGATGCAAATTCTTTCTGATAGCCAGGCACCATCTGACTTTTTTCACCACATTTTGCGATAGCACCCACATCTTTAGTGATCTCTTCATTAGAGCCGGTATCGAGTTGGACCTATCAAAAGAACTAATTGCTCTTAGATTAGGGCTATAATTAAATGGCAGTGAATTGCCTTTTTTGGGGGTGGGGGGGCAGGTTATGCATGTGGTTTTTGTCCACTTTTTCATGAATCTATTTATTATTGTAATGAGGCATGATTGGGGCTAAATGTATCAGTACGATCTGCCTTCAGTCCATATGAACACTGGAGACTTTCTTTTCCACTGGGTGCTGCAACTCTCACTAGTCTCTCTGATTTCTAGTTCTTGGAATTTGGGGCAAGAGCTTATTTTCTGATTTGTTTTGACAACTTCCAAAGACAGCAGCCTATTGTCTGACCTGATGATTTAGGTTTCATCAGCCCCTGCAACCATGTGAATAAGGAAAATTCTCTAGACTGATGTCTGCCCCCCAATTAGGAAATTGCCAACACACAAAACCATTTGAGCCATTTCCTTGATGCATTGTGAGTTCTGTGAGACACTGTAGATTGCAGAAGCCTAAAGTGGGAGAGAGAGCACTTAGTGGAGGAGAAATTATAGATGTCAGTGATGATGGAGTGATTTAGCAATTTGGAAAAAAAAAACTGAACATTTGGGACACTTTTAGCTTCTGCCACATAGGGACTAGCCTTTTGCTTACTCTTCTAAAACAAATTATCTATGCAGTGTTAAATACCTTTACCAGCGATATGGTAGACCTTCTGTGAGCTTGTCTTCCTCCTCTCCACTTCCTCTCCATGATGGAATGGGTTTTCTTTTTATCCTTCCCTGGATGTCTCCTTTATAACACTGTATCTGTGCTCATCCTCGTCTTCCTGCCTGCTGGGCCTCCCTGTCCTCCTTTCTACTCTGAACAAATCCCACTCTAATTTCAGACAAAGGTCTAGGGTCATTAAGTATTTGCTTTCTTTACCATTCAGACTGAACCCAGTGCTCTTGGGTACTACCAAAACACCACGGATACCTCAGTTTATGCTTAAACTTCCTTTCTTTTAATATATATATATTATTTATGATATAAAATATGATTGATTTTTTTCTTCACATTCATAGCCACACTAATATTTATGGACTGATGCAGAATTCTTCTAGAGACAGAGATGTTCTGGGATAAAGGAAATACTTTGATGGTTGACAGTACTTGAAGAAAAAGAATATAGAATGACATTTTTATATGTTATTGTATGATCCAATAATCACCATCTTCTGCTGTATTCATTTTAAGAAAAGCAATCTGATCACACAATTTTTGAGCTGGAACATTTACTGAAGTAAGTATGCTAGAATGTGTTCAATAGAAATATGACATGGTAAAAAGAATGTGCTCAAGGAAGGCATAATGGAAATAATGTATCAAAAATTCACTAGAGAATGAAACTGGATGATACCAATGTTTCCTGGCACCACTGGGTAAGTGTCCTGCCTTTCCATGAGGGGAGGGGGGGCTCAGATTTTCATCCCCTGTGTCCAGTGGCATTTGTTTCTATCCTTTATAGTGAGCTTGCTCCAGACTATTGACCACTCGGTTTAAATTATTTATTCGATGTCTCATTCCTTCAGCATTTTACCCTCCTTCTGGAGACAAGTAAACTTGGAGAAAATAAATCCCCAATAATCCCTTCCTCTTCTTTAAGACATCTTTTAATTGACTCCTCTTCAATCTCACTATCTCCCTATTGATTAATACAGCTTACTGGTTTTGTCTAAGAAATAGTTCTTCAACCTACATCTGGTTCCCTGTTAGCACTGCCCTAATGAACACATGGACTCTTTATCTTGTCCTTCAGGGCTTCCAAAGGCCTTCCAATCTGTGTTCTTGTTTGTAACCTTTTCCCTCCCCTTTAAGGCCCCAGTGGATATTTTCAGTATTATGTTTGTCATTCTCCCACTCCTTCATATGCTGTTAACACAGTCAGTTCTTTCTCGTACTCTGATATGGCACACATATACATATAGAAGCCTTGTTTGGAGGAATGGGTTCTTGCTAGAACACCCCCTGATGAGCACGACATTGGTGACAGCAGCAGTGGTAGATTTGCCTGTTCACCCAGAGTGGTTGTCACAACACAGTTCCTCTAGCTCTGGTGATCTCACAGTTTAGAAACCAGGGTGTAGAAAGCATACATGATTTGTGGAAGATTACCTGGAGAGAGTTCTTAAAAGAGCAATGAAAATGTATATGAAATGCTTCAGGATTGAAAAGTACTCCAAATGTACATGAAAAAAAAAAGTTTGTTTTGTATAAGAAGTGCAGGCTGTGCTGTTTTTGTGTGTGTGTGTGTTTTACTTCTCGAATTTTTCTGCTAGATGTTTGTGACGTAATACAAAAAAGTTCTTCCTTTTGAGATTAAAATATGCATAGTAATTGGTACAAATGGCTTTGTTAAATAACAGTCTAAGTACCAAGTTTGAGGTGCAGAAGGAGCAAATGGTGTTATTTTGTACTTCTCAAAGCTTGGGAAGAAAGGTATTCCCAATTCATACTTTATAAATGAGAACCTGGTCCTAGTTTGATTGTAGTTTCATGGGGAACCTTGCGCCAGAGATGGCTAACTAAGTCAGACCTGGATACCTGACCCACAGTAACTGTGAGGTAATAATTATTCTTGAAAAAAAAAAAAAGAATCCAATCCCCTCAGGTAGAGGGAATTGTGAACAATATCAGAAACATTTGATTCAGTGCCTCTGTGAGGGGACAAATCAGTAGTTTCCCAACCTCACCCAAAATGGCTCAAATTTTTATTGCTGTGTGCTCTTCCCTGCCCCGACTCCTTCAGAGGGTGTGTCTAATTTTCCTTGTGTTCTCTTATCATCTGTAAGTCAACGGAGTGACTTTTAGAGCACGCTCATCCTCCTTGTGCGTCACCTCTGCTGTCACCCAGCTCTCTGACTCTGCTCCTGCCAGTGTGACTGAGCACCTTCTGTGGCAGCACCTGCCAGGCAACAACTGTTCTTCAAGAGCTCAATGTGACATCGCAGAACACAGGTGAGCTGAAGAAACAAATACTGCCTTTTTACCTGGGAGCACACATTCAAGGTAGGTCGCACGGTTTGGGGAGATGCATAAGCAAAGATACACTAATAAATACTTATCTCTTTATTTTAACATGCAAGCTGTTCTTGTCAAGGACACACATAGTCAAACGTAGGCCAATCCCAGTTTCTACATGGAAATTTCTGTGACATTGACTCCTTTCCTTGCATTGTGTAACCATCTTCATCTTCATTACCTGAATTGTTTTTCCTCTGTGTGTTAGTCCAGGCAGACTAGGGGAACAAATTTCATAGACACGCATATGGATATAAGGGGAGGGTTTATATACAAAAGGAATGGAACACTGAGAAAGCATCCCAGCCCAGTCCAATTCAAAGTCATAAGTCCAATATTAGCCCATATGCCTGATACCAGTCTATAATGTCTCTGTCCAACTCACAAAATCACAGGTCAGTGGGTGTAGAGTCTTGGCGTCGGCAGGGGTCTCCCCATGGCTCCTTGCTTCCAGGGCTCAGGGTCCATCAGCAGCGTCCTGTGGTGGTAGAAGCAACTCGTCGCTGGCAGGGGTCTCCATGTGGGCTCTCCAGCTTGAGAGGTCTCGCTCCATCAGGGCCAAGCCATGTGGCTTCTCCTCCAGCTGCTTCAGCTTCTCAGACGCTGCCATCTTGTCTTGTCCATGATTCATCGTCTCTGAGACTAAGACCCAACAACTAGGGAAGATAGCTTCTCATCTTCACGAGGGAAATATCCCGAGATTTCCCAGAAGTCTCAGGAGAAAGCCATGCCCACACAGAGGCCTCATTGGCTATTCAATGGCTATCGCCAGATGAACAGTGTAGACTTCACCCCTACATCTCAATCATGAAATTAACATAAGCACATGACTGCCAAACTCTGTTAACATAAACTCACTGGCCCTTCAGGCTCCCATCTGAACTTTCAGGTTGTGAACTTGATCCCATACAGATAAGGTGTCTTGGTTAGATGCTGGGCTGTGGTCCTCAAGGCTGGCAGTTTGAAACCACTAGCAGCTCTGTGGGTGAAAGACTGAGCTGTCTACTTCATACACAGCTAGTCTCGGAAACCACGGGGGTGGGTTGGGGTGGGGTAGGGAGGTACCCTGAGTGAGCATGGACTCAATGATCATGACTCCGAATGCTGGAGATCGTTCTCAAGAGAACACAATACTCAGATTTTTTTAAAAAAAATGGTTAAGCTAAACTACTCTTTGACAGGACTTCAGAGGATATCTTTGGTTTAAAGTTGAAAGATCATCTCAAAGCAATAGAAATCATTGGGATATAAAATAGAAATCTAAAGGGTTAGATCAGCATGGTAGGGTGTCTGGGGTAAGGTGTCACGGAACATCCAAGCCACTTGGATTTAATGGTGTGTTTGGTCTTCCTCTTCTATCTCCTATCGAATTGTGTAGTTCCTGTGGATGAAAATATCAGAAAAGCCCATCCCAGGTACAATGACTGGTCTTGTTTGACACAGCCAGAGCCCTGATGGAATGATGGCTATGTGTGAGTCAGCAGTCTGAAACTGCCAGCTTCTCTGCATTGCTCTTGAAATGAGTGAAAGTCTCCGAACCTCAGAAGGGCAGATCGATAAACTGTCCAACAGGGTCACTGTGAGTGGGCATCAACTTCATGGAAGTGAGTGTTTTTTCTGTATCTGGCACAACAGAGGAAGAAGGAGGGTCCAGAAGAGGACAGAATGAAATGTGGGACTCATAACCCTCACAAACAATGGCCTCTTTTGCAAGTAGACCCGAGGAATTAGATGGTGCCGAGATCCAATTCCTGGTAACTTTGATTAAAGAGTCTCTAAATGAATCTTAATCCAAAGTGGTGCAATGTCAACTAGCATTGGACGCTTTCATTGATCCAGGCTTTCTGGTGCCCTGGAGGTTGTGAGGGTGAGATTGCACTCCAGCATGAACATCGAGGCCGATTCCAACCTGTCCGCCAGAACTCATCTTGATGTTGGCGACGTGGGAGGGCGACAGTTTTGAAAGAGAGACACCCGAGTCTTCTCTCCTTTGTCACCTTCCTGCTTGTCTTGATCTTGTGTCTCCTGTGGGGGTAGGTGGCCTGCACAGCCTGGCAGCTGCCACAGCCCTGCCATGGTCCGTGGCCCACAGAGTCCCATGACTCTCCATTCCAACATCCATTTTCCCCTTCCTGCTTCATTCACCAGGAGCTGCAGGAGTCAGCACGGGGCTGGGGCTAGCATCTAACCCGTGGGCCGGAGTTGAACAGGATGTGAATATTTCTTGAGGCGAAGTGCTCCTTTGACATAAAATCCTTCCTTATACATATATGTGTGTCACTGATCGTGTCGCTCTAGAAAAGTCAGCCTAATAGAGTCTAAATGAATACTTGAAATTTATTATGATCACTTTTTGACACTCCTTTTATCATATTGTTGTACTTTGGGATCCTCTCCACATTTTCAGCCAGACTCTAACATAGAAAAGAGGGCTTCAAATACTTTGTGGGATACTCCATTTTTGGGGGGGGACATCACTGCCCCCCGGTGGTGGGAGTAAGAGGTCCAACCTTGCTGCTGGATTTGAACCTCCAACCCAGTGGGCTGTGGTCCCATGCACAACCACTATGCCACCAGGGGATCAGCCCATAAACTCTATTTTTTGACAAACTAGCTCTGTCAGGTAGTATTTCCATGATGATCTTTTAAATTGTGATACAAAAGATTGTACTGAATTTGTCTTATAATGGTTGTTATATTCTAATAAATGTTGGTGCATTTCAATAAATCAATTTGAATAGGACAGGTTCTCATTATGAAAGTTGGCTTAGGAGCTGAGCCCCGGTGGTGTAAGTGGTTGAGTGCGGGACTGTGGCCCGCGGGCTTGGCAGTTCAAATCCAACGGGTCCTCTCAGGAGCAGCACTGGGTAGTGCCCATGACCACCAGAGACAGTGATGCCCCTCAAAAAAAAAAAAGTTGGCTTAAAAGGAGGAGGCTGCTATAATAGGTGATGTTAAGATGTTTGTTTTCTACTCTAAGGAAATATCGTGATTATAGTCTGCAAATGTAATTATATTGATGGCTCTATTTTATTATTGAAATTTGTGAATGTGGTTATTCATTAATTAACATTTTAGCAGCCTTAAGTAATAAAAAATAATATGTTTAAATGTTCATAAGACTTTTTGAAGTTTATTATTTATGAATAGAAATCCAGATATGGTCATTATCTTATGTCCTTTATATGCATACTCAAGTTGTAACATCTGTTTAAATTAATAATTTATCAATCTTGACACTAAGGGAGGCAAATAGAATATATTTGATATTGAGCTGATTCTTCACATTATTGTTTTTGATTCTATGTTGTATGTGCACATATTAAAGATTTATACATTAACTATATGTAAATAGAGATTGATGCATTATATTTTTCAAAAAATAATAATTAATTTTCTTAACAAGTCTGAGAGTTGAGTTTATTAAGGTTTTCTGTCAAGTTTACAAATGAGGAAGCTGAAGCAAGAGAAAAAATAAGTTATCAAGGTACTTGAGCAAAGCTAGAAATGAAATTTGTATTTGCCCTAGGTCTAGAACCAAAGTAAATGGAATTGTGACTCAGAGTTCAGCAGTATATGAGAGTAAGTGAAATATTGCTGTTTCAAAATTCCGCACACTTGGGCTGAACCCCGGTGGCGTAAGTGGTTGAGTGCAGGACTGCGGCCCATGGGCTAGGCAGTTCAAATCCAGTGGCGGCTCTCAGGAGCAGCGTTGGGTAGCTCCCACGACCACCAGAAGGCAGTGATGCCCCCCCCCCAAAAAAAAAAATTCCAAAAACCTTTATTTAAGACATATTTAAACATGTTTGTTTAAAACATATAGAAATGAAACACTATTGTTTTTCTTTGGGGGGGGGGGGCTTTAAAACATCACGAATGCATGTTTTACTTTCCTTAAAACTTCTTCCTAATTAGCCCCACTGTCGTCCTTTGTTGGTGAAGAATATCTACCAAAATTATCCCTGTGGACATTCTCCATGAGTTTCTGTGCTACCCTCTCTGCCTTGAACTTAGCTGGTCCCCTCTTTTGTCTGGACCATATTGGTGCATCTCTGACTCATCCCTGGTTGCCATTCATTCCATAAAAAGTGCCTTCATAAATTTGAATCTTGTTTTAAAAACTGATGAAAAGATTAGCAATATGTGCTAGCTGATCTTTTCTTTGAACAGTAATTTTTGGCACTCATCAAGCCAAAAGCTTGCAGATGCCAAGGTGTTAATTAAAAATTGAAAATGTGCTACCATGTGAGATCCCAATTTGAGTCACTCTACATCATTGGTAGTCCTACACTCTTTCTCACCACTTTCTGGGTTTCTGGCACAGTTTCTTTATTCATGGATGTTGATTATCTTTCCTCTCTTGGCTCTTCTTTGAGGCTCTTCCAATCATCTATTCAAGGCTTGATTCATATACTTACTGCTGTTTTATGTGCATTCCAGTAAATTTGTTGCCAAACTCAACGGGTTTTGTTAAAAATGTGTTGCTAACCCTGACTTCCCAATTCCCCCTTACCCTATAGCACAGAAAAGTGTCTCTTTTTAGGCACCCTAACGATATTAAGACAAGTGCATTTTTGAGATAATTTGTATGAAGCCATCCACTGGTCTTAGAGACTTGTGTAAGTCCATTTTGTTGAGCATAAACCCATGATTGTATGAATTGAATCTCTAGTAGAAAAACATTTATCAACAAAGAAAAAGTTTTAATTGCAGGCCCAGTTTTTGAGTCATTGATATTATCTTTAAAGTTATACAAATATACAGAGGAAGAAAACAGAATGATTTTGTTCATGGGATTTTTAAAGTATCTCTTTTTGCACTGTCATTGTTTCTCAGGAGACATGTTTAATCTGGCAGGTTTTGTCTTACATGTTTGAGTCTCGAGGGGGACTAGCTGAGTCTCTCTTGTCTTTCATTTATATGACTTCAAGAACAATAGGTGGGTCACTTTCATGTTCTGAAAATCTGAGCTGTCTAGAATATCAGCAATTAAGAGAAGAGTTCATCAGAATAGCTGAAGGTGATTGACTTCTTTTTTTATTCAAATGAGAATGTTATTATTATTATAATATTCATTCCAGTGCTAAGTCAGTGTGAAGAATGTGTACCTGTTAACAAGTGCAAATATTAACAAATATAAGGAATGGAAAGGTGAATAAAATTCACCTTTTAAGATTTATTATTCCTTGTTCTTTAGGAAGGATAAGTTATAGCTCCTCTCTCTAGGTTTATCTTTCCCAATGTGAACAGTAAAGCTCATTCCTGAATGACACTAATAGAAAATTAAAAACATAGCAATATTTTAAGTCAAATACTAAGTGCAAGCTAAAACAGAGAATTCCTCAACATGATCAGTTATTGAACAAGTTAATGATGAATCTGGGCAAAGAACTCCCTGCCACCCAGAAGGAAAAATTCATTTCCTGAGATGTTAATGAAGAGTACTTATGGTGCCCCAACTATAAATCTAATATAGCAAACAGACCTCTATCAGTAATTTTCAAGCTGACATACAAAATCTTTTTTGCTTAGAAAAAAAAATCCTATGGCGATAAGCCAATCAAAGTGGAAGGACTATTGCCCTATTTTGGAGCCTGGCATTAGAAGGAGACTGGCATTTTATATTTCATGGCATCCTCTGGAAGATTCTACTTGAAAGAAGAAAAATGATGATCACTTGGGCATGATTTAAGAGTTTGCTGTCTGATGAAGACATTGGGTCCTGCCATTGATTTCTAGGAAAGAAACCCTAGGTCCAATAGCCTGGAAACATTGTGTGTTAACATGTCTTCTTCATGTGCTCAAGGAGTCAGTGTCAGCCTACATAGGTTGTAGTTCACTTTGTAATCATCCTTAAGAAACTTTAGAGCATTTGCGTGATTGCAGTTAGACTGCAAGGCCAGTTTCTGTATTTACTCATGACATCTCCAATGAGCCCAAATGTTGTTTGTTTACTGTTCTAAGGAATGGAGGGATAACTCCATCAGAGACAGGAGGCTAGTCAGAAATGCCATCCAAGGTGTTCATTCATCCACATGGCTCTGCCCAGTGACCTGAAGTGCAACTGATTTTTAAAAAAATTCCTCTGGGAAGACACTAAGAGTGTGATAACTGGTTTTGCTGGAGATCATGTTGGACCTCTTGCCATCTGTTTCCTCCCTGCACGGGGGTGTGTGAGGAACTCCTCACTTTCGGGTCATCTCTTTCTCTTCGAGTGCTGCAGAGATGTAGAGGGGAGGTGAGTCTCTGTTCTGGTCTGCTTGCTGGTTTCCAGACCTCTGGGCCTATTATGGAAGGAAGCAATTCTTCTTTTGTGTGGTTCAAAGTCTTTCGGTTGCCCTTGGTTATACTTCAAATAAGCATGAATCAAATTTAAGGAACTTTTGAAGTTTGCTCGTTAGTCCACTTAGAAGAAATAGGAAAAGGCAATTTCCATATGAAATTGGGTATCATTTTGTATCCTTGTAATACTGAAAATCTGGTGTCCAGCAAATTTCAAGCTGTCAATCTCTGTGAGTGAAACCCCCAGAAGAGCATAGCAGTTGTGCCCCCCAAATGCTCAGAGTACATGGACTTTACCCTGCATCATGAAAGCCCATTGTGGGAGAACCTTTCGTAACATAATTTAAAAGCCTTTTAAAGCCCAGCACCTCCACTGCTAATTGCTAGGCAAGGCATTACCATCAGAGACCCAGACTTCTCTTTAAAAGGTTTTTAAATGATGGTGTGAGGAAATAAAGCCCTGACATCCAAAAGCTTTTTCAAATGTGCGCTTCTTTCCTATGCTAGAAGCAGCGTCTGGACTTTGCATGTAATGAGACTGTGAATGGCTGGTGAGTGTCTGATGCCCAAGGAAGGAACAATGAATAAGGGCTAAAGTGAGCGAGAGCTTTCTTTGCATTGTGTGGAGGCTACATTAAAGGGGTAAAGGAGGACTTCTGGATCTGACAACGAAGACCAGAAAGCAGAGGTCAGCTTTTCCTTTACTCCTTGTTCTCTTATTCCAAGTAATTGGGAAAGTGAAGCACAAGCAGAAAATGCCATCATCATTTAAGGGAAAGACAAAAACTATTAAGAACACTCTCTGCAATAGGCCAAAGTCTTTGGGGGCAATTATAGGATTGTCAATTGGAAGACAGGTTTTTATTTTTATTTCTTAAATTGAAGATACCAAAACAGCAACAGGATGAAGGTACTGGAAGATACTTCTCTTTTAGGATTCAAATAGTTTCAATTATCTTTAATGTAATTATTAATTTCACAGTGATTTTTATTCACAAAAAGGGATTTCTTACACATATAATTCTCAGTGTATGTTACATTTTGTTCTTTGACCAAGCATTGCCCATATTATCTAGTATTTTTGTTTTGTTTTGTTTTTTGCCATCACTGCCCTCTGGAGATGGGAGTAGGCGACGCAGCCTTTGTTCCTGTGGAGCCACTGCTGGAATTGAACCTCCAGCCCAGTGGGCCGCAGTCCCACGCACACCCACTATGCCACCAGGGCTCAGCCCTATATTGCCTCGTATTTTGGTTTAAACCATTGACCATAGAAAATTAAAGAGTGTCAACACAAGACCAAAAAAAGTGATATTGTTTGTAAGATATGTTTTATTCCAAGGCAGATGAGGACACTCATGGGAATGCTACTCCAAAGACAAGAATTATTTAGTCTTCTCTTCATGATCCAGTATTTTTGGTAAGTTTTCTTTGATTTTCAAACTATTAAATATTTCCTTGTGGGAACACTAATGTATTAAGAAGTTTATAGTATTTATAAGCATTTATAAGGTGTTACTTATAATAGAAGATGTTGATTCAATAATGTCAGCACAATGAAAAGAATAACAAAATGAATGAAATGTAGAAGTTTTGGAAGGTAAATATAATAAGTTGGGCTAAGGTAGTCTCCACAAATAAGTAGTAAATTTAACTTGTGTTTTCTGCTACTGCAGCTTAAAGGAGAAGGTAATGTTCTTTTTCAATGTCTGGTAAAAGTAAACATAATCTGTTGTCCAAGAGTAATATCCCTGGAGTATAAAAGAAGAACAAAAAGATGTTAGGCATTCCTTGTATCTGTAATGACATTAGAATTCCAGACTTGGATCCTGTGTGCAAAAAGCATATACTATTTCATCTCATCAAAGACCTTTTAGAAAAATGAGTTGAGGTCTTGAATACATCTGGCACCTCATTCTTAGGGGGCAATGAAGTGAGGAAATTTCAAATAATCAGAAACCCAAACTTAATGCCACATAGTGCATTCCAACTCCACACGGTGCTGCAGGACAGGCTCGAACCATCTATGCTTCCTTCTGGATGCCACATCTCACAGGAAGTAGAGCACCGCCCCATTCTCCAACAGAGGGCAGGCACTTTGGAGCTGTTGACCTCTGGTTAACGGCCCATGGAGAAACTCACAACTCCACCAGGGCTCTACATTCAAAGCACACAAGGTTTGTCGGCTCACCATGGTCGAGCTAGAATCCTGGATGTCATGGATGATTTGTGGTCTTCTAGGTGCCCTGGTGGTGCAGTGGGTTAAGCCTCAGTTGGTTAACTGCTAAGCAGTCTGAAACCAGCTGAAGCTCTGCTGGAGAGAGAGCTCTGTTGTCCAGTCAAGATGGACAATTTCTGAAACCCACAGTGGTCGTTCTACCCTGTCCTGTAGGGTCTTTGATTCGAGCAGACTTGATGGAGGCGAGTTTGGTTTTGAGGACCAACCTGTAGATTGGCGACTCCCAGTCACTTAGGGATGCCATAGGAGAGAAGCCTCATGATCTGCACCCATGAAAACTGCAGCCCAGAAAATCCTATGAAGCAGCTCCAGTCTGTGTCACAGGGGTTGCTATGAGGAAGAATCCATTTGACAGATAAGGGTTTTGCTGAGTCTTTATGCTATTTAACATGCTTAAAGTTCTAGGGAACGCTCTGTGTTATTTATGACCTGATGCAAATCCAAATGGTTTTGTTCTTAGGGCATTGTACCTCTGGATATATATCTTAACTGACCATCATAGATATGCAAGAGTCCTGGTAGTACAGTGCATTTTGTTATGCTGCCAACTGTCAGGTTAGCAGTTCAAATCCACAAGTATCATCATATGCAAAAGATGAGTTTGTCTGCTTCCATAAAGAGTTACCTTCTCAGAAACCTTGAAGAGTCTCTTCTCCTCATTCCTATTGGGCTGGTAAGTGTCAGAATAAATTTGATGGCTGTGGGTGTTATGTACAGATAACACAGGAGGACTCCTGTTGGCCAACCTCAGATCTGATTTTGAATCTGAAATCAAAATAAATTCACTCTGGTAAAAAGAATAACAGCATCATCCTAATATGTCTCTCTAAAAATGTACAGCACACTCCAACCATTTGCCCTAGAAGAAGTATCACCAACCCAGTCAGTCTCATATCATGCTTGGGAGCATCAACATGGAGTCACATTTCTCAGTGGAAGCAAGCTTGAATTTTGCTGCCCCATTTGCGTGGACTCAACACAAAAGCTTCAGGATTTAGTAATACATTTCGCTCTAGATATTCAATTTGATTCAAATGACTGGACTGTGCTAGTCCAGTTGCTGACCTTGTTTCAAGTATTAAGGGGAGCTTTGCTTCCAGGCTATAAAATGTCAGGCTTTCTTGCCTTTTCTGGACCACAGATGTCAGCCTTGGAGAAGCTGAAAAGTCTCCCTCATGCTGGGAGAATTGGGGTAGTTTTGGAGAATCTTAGTGTAATCCATTTGATATAAGCCTTTTGTATTTCTTCATTGACCAGCTGAGAGACCATTGTCACCATTAGATGAGCATGATTAAATGCTCTTGTTTCCTCAGGTCCAGAGGAAAGCATTTATGCATTTTCTTTTGTCTATCAGAGATTCTAATAGAGTCAGAGCCCCCTTCTAGATACCCCCTCCTTCTTCTTTTACCTGCATAGATTTTTGAAGTCAGATTTATGGAAGATGTCCTCTATGCCACCATTCCCATTAATGCCACAGAAAACTCTTCCCTACCAAAACCCTGTCTGTAGAAAATAAATACAAACTTCTCAATAGGCATTTCTGGAAGGGAAACTATTATATGACTGGAATAAAACATCCTTTGCCCATCACCTTTCTGCCCCAGTTTGGATCTTAATATGAAGGAATGAGGAGTTTTTGATTGTCCCAGCCCTCAGATCCGTCCTGGACAGAACAAGAAATATGGGGCTGAAGATTGTGACCATTTGATGCTGTCATGCCGTAGCTATGTTAGCATAGGGAATTTATTGGATATCCTTCAAGTCTCCACCTCTAAAACAGGAAAAACAATGTACATTTTGATGCTTCTCTGTGTTAAATAAGCTAATATGTGAAATAAGCTTCGTATTAAAAAAATTAAGTCCCTGACTGATATATATATATATATATATATATATATATATATGAATGAAGTCATTGAATATGGTACTGTTCATGGAAGCTAGGAAAACTAGACAACATATTCAGGAACAATAGTGATTTGATTTCAAAGAAGTGGTATTTGATGGTCCTGTTGGAGAGGGCAGAATATTTTATTTCTAATAATTGCATCCTCTAATTTTCTATAATGAGAATATAGGTGCATATCATTTACATATTAGAAGTGTTTGAGGGAAACTTTACCACAAAAGCTCACCATAAATTATTACTCTGAGATAATAACTATATTAAAAATAAATTAATAGACCTTGCTCTGCTCTCTATTTTGTGTTGCTAAAAGATGGGCAGCTGGGGGTTCCCTGGCAAGATGTCCTTGTTGCAGACTGCCAAATTCCATGACAAAACACACTGTTTATCGTTCTGTCATGCACATGTTACAGCTGCTCCTGTGACCAAGGAAGGAAGTACAGATAGACTGTCAAGGAGACAGATGAATGAAGTGCCTGCAACACGGCACTTGGACGTAACACTAATCGCAAGGATAGCACAGGACTGAGTAGGGTGTCGGTCTGTGGCACAGCTGCTCCCTATGTCTCAGCAGACAAACAATATCGGTGAAGAGAGAGCTCTTGATCGTAATCGGGGATATTTTAAGGAAGGAAGAAATCAGAGATATAAAGTACTGACATTTAAAAATAACGTTCAGGTGATGCAGTTCTTCTTGTTCGGTGAAGGCCCAGAGCAGGTCAGTCCTCCTCCTGCACTTCCAAGAACCTCACGACAGGCAGGTGGATTTCACGAATGGAAATCTATTTTCTCACAGTTGAGACTAGAGGTCCAAGGTGAGGGGACCAGCTAGATAAGAAAACTGTATCTCCCCTTGTGCCGTTTTGAAGAAGATCCCTTCTTGTCTCTTTCTCCTTCTAGAACCCCAGTGGTCTTCTTTCCTGGACTACAAAATGCCTCCTGCCCTCCCCATAGGTGTTAGTTTGTCTGGGATGCTGTTTCAGAATTGAAGAGGTTTAAAATTCATCCTGCAAAGAGATGGCCTCATTAGCGTTCAAAGAATACGTTACTTCCAAACAGAGTGCTAGCCTCAGGTATCTGCATTAGGAATCCAGCGCATATTTTCAGAGTGCTCAGGGATACAACATAGTGAGAAGGTGGTGGCTTTCAGATACATATTGGAGGTAGAATCAGTCATAAGTGTTAATGAATCATAACAATTGAGTGGATGGTGGCAGTGTTGCTGTGTAAGGCTTATTGTTCATGATTTGAGTTTCAAAAAGAACAGCTTGTGAGAAAATATTTACCTTACCTTTATGTTAAAAAAGCATTTACACAATTATGGATTTTCTTGACTTAAAAAAAATCTATTACTTATACAACTTTCCCTAGAATATTCATAGATGTAAATTTTAAGATTTTCTGTTTAAAATAAAGGACCTGTATTAATACTTTGCCCTGTGATTATCCTTATAGCGTCTGATTTTTTAAAATTTTTTTGTATGCATGGAGTGAAATGGCCAATCTATCAGACATAATTTTTCTCAAAACATTTTCTCTTTTACCATGACATCCATGTCACATCTGTTGACTTGACCGCTCACTGGATGATCAGAGAATTGGCCATCTCAGTTTTGTTCAAAAACCACCTTCAGAAGGCACATGGGACCCCTGAGGTGACATTGTGTACAAGACAAAGAGTGGCCCCAGAACCAGGACCCAGATCCTTGCTTCCAAAGACAGAGTAATAGTCCTCAGATATGAATGCTATGACTTCCATTCAAAACGTTTTGCGTTATGTTATTATTTTGGGAGCAACTACTCATTCACGATGCCAATCACGTATTGCTTTGATAGGCAAACATTATGTAAACCATAGTATGAGGTTTTATTGTCACGCAAAGAATATAAAAAAGGAAGATTGCAAACCGGAAATGCAGGGAAGTAATGGACTAGTGACAAGATGCTATGGGGATTGCGAGGGAGAAATTGAAACAAACTGTGCCTGAATTGCTGGATATCAACTAATGATCTGCTTCGTGAATTTGCACCCAATGCTCATTTCAAAAACAATTTTGAGTCAGAAATATATTTGATATTCTCCATGAACTTAAAGCTTGCCTTTGTTAATTTCTTAAAATGAATATCTCTTTAGAAACAATAGATCATATTTTAGGTGAAAATTATGTGTTTGATATAGTACTTTTAATTCTGCAAAATATTCCCATGTGTCCACATCATTCAGGGATCAGCACAGGTTTTGCGGACGTCTAACTGCCCTTTGACAATAGAGCGCTGGGTGCGACCCCTGTGCAGAAACCACACCAGCAGGATTTGTGTTCTTGTTTTTGGTAATCAAAGGGAAAGGGATGCCTACACTGACTCATTACATAATCTGTTGAAATCAGACAAATGAATTTCCTGCAATTCATTTGAGAGTGGATTCATTTTACATGCGTGGTTTTAGTGCCATATGTGAAATTAGACCTCTTTAAAAAATGATGGGCGATAATAAATGCTTGAAGAATTTGTTTTTTTCCTGAAGTAAACTAACGGCAGAAGAACATATGGTGAAATATATTTTTAATTACTTTTCAACAATGTTAACAGTTTTTCCCCTTATTTTCATATTTAATGTTCTTGATCGAGCTTACTAAAGAGTCTTCTCAGAGAGAACACAGCATTTTGAATAATAACACATGACTAATTTTATGGGCAATATATATCGGTATGTGTAAGCAACATTTTTTACTGCAGAAATTTAGAATCTTGTTTATGTATCTTCAAATAGAAAATGTGTTCCTTGCCTTGCCTTTATAATTTAAGGTTGCCACCCATGAATTTCTCCGTGCCATTGGGGAAAAATACGCGTTAGTCAAAAAAATTGAAGGAGATTTGACAGTGTCTGGTGGTTGCAATCTTAAATACTGAGAGAATGATGGACATTTAATTCTAGACATCTAACTTTTTACCTGATCATTATTTATAGTTCAGATGTGATGTTGCACAGAGTCAGTGATGGCCTGGGACTTGGCATTCTCCATAGGAGGACCCTGACGTGGTAGGTGTAATCTTTGGTTAGATTCATGTCAAACATATTCTGGGGTTTAGAGTCTTTCCTCATTAGCAGCCAGAATTTAAAGTAAATGCAATATTGAACAGAGGGTCATGGTGACTGGTGACAACACGAGCCACTTGTTCAACTCTTATGAATGAAGCCCACGTTATGGCACACAAATAATTGGATGCACATTCAAAAGGGAACCGGGGTGGCAAGGAGGTGAAGAGCTCTGCTGCCCAATGAAAGGCAAGCTGCTTGAACCCAGCTGCTTGCTCCGCAGGAAAAAGATGCCCACCTGCTTCCCTAAAGGTTAACTCCTCATCCGTTGTTATAAACTCACTGGTCCTGTAGGGGAAAATAGAACAACCCTAATGCGATCTCAAGGATTCAATCTTTGCAGAAGCAAATGGCCCCATGATTTTCCTGTAAAGAATGTGGAGGGTTCCAGCAATTTACTTTCGGTTAGCAGCCAAGTTTGAACCATTGGATCAGTGGTGCTCCTTCCAGAGAGGTTACAAACAAACCCAAACAAACTCCCCAACTCACTGCCCTTGAGTCCATTCTGACTCACAGCGGGGACCCTAAAGGGCGGAGTTGAACTCTCCCTGTGAGTTTCTGAGAATGCCACTCTTAACTCAGAGAAAGAAGCCCTGTCTTTCTACCTCAGAATGGGCTGGTGGCTTGGAACTACAGCTCCACTGCAATGTACAACTACAACACCCCCGGGGCTCATCCATCAACATTACACTGTCATACACCGTCATAATTACAGTGTAATCTTCATAGACTTCAAAACCCGATGTGACACTTCTCTCTCCTATAGGGGGTGCTCTGAGTTGAAATTCGACTTGGTTTTGTACACATAAGACATTTGGGGCCAGATTTTCTTCGCCTAGACCTCGCTCTCAGAAAAACCATCATTCTTCCTGGAGACCAGCTAGTGTTACATGACATTGAGACTTCCCCACAGTTGACTTAACTTTTCTCAGTATTGAAGGAAAAGAAACAGATCAGTATTGCCGAAGGCCTTTTAAATGGTCCCTTTGTTTATTGCTGTTTGTATTGTCCCTTAGTTTCCTGGAATCAAAAATTACTCATTATCAGAAATGATGGAAGAAAGAGATGTCATCTCTACTTGTTAGCTAAGGGTTCTGGATGTTCCTTGTTAATGGAAAATACCGAGCACACTGAAAAAAATATATGCACAAAAACAATGCATTTCTAAGAACTCGGACTCATGTTAGGAGTCATTGGACATTGGAATGTTCCAAGTGATTTAACTTCAGATACATAGGGGAGAAGATGTCTAACATGCAATGGGCAATCACACCAAACATTTGAATTAACATCAAATTGGCTTATTATAGGAAAAAAAGAAAATATTTTTCTAATATTTGTATTAAAAACAAATGTGTGAGATAGTTAAGGTTTATTGTTTCAACCTGGCCTATAAACACGTGTGGGATCAGTTGAAGGGAAGATAGATAAATGACTTGGCGACCCTTCTTTCTAGTTTTAGAGTCTCTTGATTTGTGATGGTCGGACCAGGGGAAGCTGCCTTAGCCAGTTTCCTGCTCCAGCTTTCAAGGAGCCTGTGAGACATCCCTGAGGAGAAGCCACATGAATCTACCCTGCTGAAGTCCTGTGTGCTGGAGCGGCTGCATGGAGACTCCTGCCAGCGCTGAGCTGCTGACATGCTCACTGCTTCTGGTTTCCTCCTGCAGTTGGCATCATTGTGTGTGTGTTTTGTGAGACTGAGGAGGACTTTGTGTATTGGTGTCAGACTTATGGGCTCCTGTTGGACTAACGGGTTTGGATGGCACTGCGTTGGGATGCTTTCTTAATGTACACTTGTTACCCTTTATATAAGACTCTCTTCTACATAATGGTTTCTGTGGTTTGTTTCCCCCATCTCCCCAGACCCACACAGAGTGTAGCTGCAAGAATCTCAACAGGGCCCTACGTCTCATCTTTAGTTTTTCTTCTATTAACTTCCCACAGTCCAATAACCATTTCTGGTTGAGAAAATTTGCATTCACACCTCAACACCAGGCTCAGGCAACTCTATAAACACCTTTCTAACAGGATCAGCCACTTGATCTGAAAATCAAAATAAGATAGGCCTGAGTCACACTTCCAGCTACAAGTATTGTGCACCCCAAATTGGCTGCCGACCAAATCGGAATGGTAAGTTGCCCAGGGCTACCTGTTACATCTTCTGCTGGAGAAATGTCAGAGGGACTAGAGCACTAAGCAGAGACTTAAGGGTCCTGAGGCAGGATATTAAAATCACTCACCAAGAAAGAGCCTTTCCTCACAAACTTCTAATGTTTGTACCTTATGAGTTGGAAACCCAGATCACATCAGTCCCGTTGTGAGCATCAGGAATCCTGGGGTGTTTTCCTTTGAGTACAGGTGGTATTCCGAGTCGAGTATCCATAGGAAATGCCAGCTCATTAAAGTGAGGCTGAAGACCAGACAAGTGACAACAAAAAGTTTATGTAGCATTTCACTCTTGCAATTTGTGGAGTGCAGGTTTGCTTGTTTGCTGAAGCAAATAAGTAAGAATTAAAATTAAAAAGTAAACCAAGTGCTTTGAGGTTTTTGTTTGTTTAACACACCCACCCACCCAAATTGCAGAGTGAACCACAGTTATATTCAGGTGTTTTAAAGGTTTTGCTTGTTTGTTTGTTTAACCTCTCCCCCAACACCCCCAATGTCTGTATAGGATGTCCAGCAGCAAGGTGAAATTCAAAAGTACATTGGGGTTCTGACTGTGCAGCGGATAGGGTGTTCTGTTGAAACGTTTCAGCTGCATTTACTCTGTGTGTACTTGTTTATTTACGACTGTGAAGGGTGAGCCTCTGTCCCCATCTTCATTTGAAGTTCTGTGGTGCCCTCTGGCTTTTGCCCTGAAGGCAGCAAGCTTCTTTCATGCTGGAAGAAGACCATTACTCCCATACACCGGGCAGCACTCATGAATGGTTCGCACTGGGCGGCTAACTGGAAGGTTGGAAGTTTAAGCCCACTCAGCAGTTCTGTGGAAGAAAGAACTGGAGCTCAACAAACACGAGAAAGAAACTACCGGGCAGTGGTTCTCCTCGTTCCTCATGCTGCGACCCTTTCACACACTTCCTCATGTGGTGGTGACCTCTAACCATCACATTATTTTCATTGCTGCTTCATAGCTGTACATTTGCTACTCTTATGAATCATCATGTAAATATCTACTATGCAGGATGGATTGTCATTGTTGCAAATTGAACATAGTGATGAATCACAAAAATACATAATTATATATTATGAAATATTTGTTTCTAATTACAAATCAATGAAATTTTGTCTTGAAGCATGGTGCAGCATAGGTTACAATCTTTATGCAGGGTACTCATCTGTTGTCATATCTGCATGTGGGCAGACGGCCCCCCTTCCCCCCCCTGGAGATGGATAGAGGAGTGCTAGCTCAGTTCCTAAGACCATCGAAAATATGTGTTTTCCGATGGTCTTAGGTGGCCCCTGGGAAAGGATTGTTTGATCCCAAAAGGGGTTATGACCCACATGTTGAGAACCACTGCCCCAGGGTCTTCCTCCGTCACATGGAGCTGCTTTGAGTCAGAAACAGCTTGAGGGCATGAACCCCCAAACAAGGAAGAGAACAGTGAGTCTGGAGGTGCACGGCAACAACCATGACAAGAACATCCTCCTTTCCTTGCCCCCAAACAAGGAGACAGTATAGCTTGTTATTTCCTAATGGACTTCTTTAGCAAAATTCTTAAAGAGAATTTTAGTAGTTACCATGGCTTTTCATATCTTTCTTCTTTTGGGAATTCTAAACTTGGAAATGCTCTTTTTTAAAAAAAATTCAGACACTTTCTCAAAAGCTTTGTGTACCAAGTCTAAAGTTCCCTCTGCACATTTTTCTAGCTGTTGCATGTTGCTTCTCTTGGAACTTGCCCTTCTTTGATCATCCCGGGCACTGCCTGCCTCTGCTTCCATCCTGCTACCAGAAAGAGCCCTCTCACACCCCATTCTCTAAGGAACTCAATGACATGGCATGCCTGCCATGTGACAACTAACCTGCAGGTAGGAGACATGGTTTTTCGCAGCTTCTAGGTTGTGCAGGAGTGGGTTAGGGTAAATTCCAAAGTTGTACTTGATCGACAGCCCAAATGATGGAAATTGGCTCTCAGAACGTTTCCAGGAACAGTTTCTGAGCTTCTCTTGGCCGACAATACCACAATTCACCTAAAAAACTTGCTTTGGATTCTGGTGCAGATGAATTAACATCGAGGAATTACAGCTTGCCGATCTTCCGATAGCTAGCAGTCTTTCAAATGGATGTCTGTTTCCCGGGAAGTGAAAAGCAGCTCTTCCGTGGCTACGTGCTCAGCTACTACCTCCACCGTCTGCACTGTGTCCCCCCTTATCCATACTGCTGGAGAAAGACGTGCAGGGTGATCCATAAAGATGGCAGCCAGGCCAGCCAAAGGGGTAGTGCTAACTCTGTTCTATTGAGCTGGCAGGAGTCGAAATTAACTTGGCAGTAATAGGTGAGTGAAGTGAGAGGTTTAAGTGGTTTGTTCTTTTGGTTTTGATTTCTTGATTCTTTGCAGTGCATCTGTGTAACTCTATGGTTCTCTCACATTGAAGTGTGTAAAATGAGAATTTAGGCGGTGTGATTTCCCACAAAAGGCTTATCTTATTTAGAACATGCAGGCTCCTTTTTCTTCTTCTGTCACACAGTGTTTCCTATATAATATCAAGTAGGTGTGCTGTTTTGCACACAGGCACCATTGAGAGTAACTGATAAACACTTGTTACTTCTGTGCAAATTTTCTTGGAAGAGAAACACAGCTTAATGTATCAGTTCTCCCCCCAAAACACATACCAGGTAACTCTGACCATGTTTTCAGAAACCTACTGTCCTTCTGCAACCACTACATCCAGAAAAAGAGTATTAATGAACACTTCTACCTCCATCCTTACCACATCTCAGAAATTGCCCAGGAGACTGTGCTGAAGTGGTCTTCTACATTCTCACTGACTGGACTAGGACCCACTGGAAGTTTAACTGTTGTGAAGGCTATGCCTCAAAGGGTCACGAGGCAGTCAGGGTGCAATATAGCACCCACAAAAATAGAACTTCTCTCTAGTTCTTTAATGTTTCCTCTCTCCAACTATCATGACCCCAATTCTACCTTACAAATCTGGCTAGCCCAGAGCATTTACATTGGCAGAGATAAGAGGTGGAAACACAGGGACTCCAGGACAGATAACCCTCTCAGGACTAATAATGAGAGTAGTGATACCAGGAGGATTAGGGAAAAGTGGGGGAGAAAACAGGAACTGATCACAATTTTATAAGTCATCAAAGGTTCATAGGGGAGTAGGATGGAGGGGGGAAATGAGCTGATACCAAGAGCTCAAGTAGAAAGAAAATGTTTTGAAAATAATGATGGCAAATATGTACAACTGTGCTTGCCACAATGGATGGATGTATGGATTGTGATAAGAGCTGTACGAGCCACCAACACAGTGATTTTAGAACAACAACAACAACACAGTCTGATGAATCATTGAAGTGACCTACGTAAACATCTTGTTGGAAAATGAGAGTGAGCTTTGTAGATCGTACTTTCCACTCAGAGGCAGTTGGATATGCTCCATTTTTCTGTGCACCGCATTCTCTGGTCTCAAAACAGCTCTCCAGCAATAGTCATCCGTGGGTAGCACAGAGTTTGAATTTTGAATATTGTTTCCCACTCCAGATGACCCACTTGCCCCCCAGTGGGAGTTTGGTTGGCAGTGGATGTGGGAAGACAGAATTGTGCCCAGGGTGGCCGCTGAACTCAGGGCAGTTTGAGGCCACTGGGATGTGTACTGCTTGTTTAGAATGCTCATGATTTGCAGTAAGAGAAATCCTAGTGTTGTCTAGTTCAGTTCAATTACGAAATTGATGTGGGAAATGCAAATGAGGATAGCAGTATTAGCAGGGAAATGCCTCTCAGAATAATAATAGACATGGGGTTGAGATCTGCAACATTTTGTTTTTAACAATACTTGTTTTCTAGCTCCAGGAGAGTGGTATTGCCAGAGGGGGAAACTACATGAAGCTCCCATGACAAAAAAAGTAACCCAAGCATAAAAAATACAAACTACAGCACTGCTGACCCTCCTGACAAAGTAGACTGAAGAAACTCTCGTCAGCGTGGGAAGTCACGTTGGAGAGCAAAGGTTGCGTCAGGTAGGGTGGGGAGTCATTTGTTTCTTTAGTTATTTACTTATGAATGATTTCTACTGTATTCTCTGTGTGACTAAACTGAGAGAAGGAAACTTTGCAACACTTAATCAAGACCAAGCAGTGGTGAAACAGATCAGAACAAGATTCAGGTATTAAATGCACACTGTATCTATAGGACACTAAAGCATATGAAAATTGGTCTAAAATCAGTTATGTGGCATATGGAGTACAAAATGAAAAAATATTAAAAGGATGGCTGTTTTAATATCATCTTGATACAGTCCTGAGGGAAATAAAACATTCTCTGAGATAGCTTTCTAGTGTCCTTCATTTTGATTTTGATAGAAATTTATGTTGGTGAGGGGAAGAGAAAATCACTATCTGTGGTAGGAAGATGGTTACCAGGCCTAAACTTAATGACATGGAGGCTTCTAAGAGTGAGTGACAATGGTCAGGGAGTGGTTTTAACAAGTGTGCGTACAGTGAAGGAAAATTTTGCAGGCTGAATGTAATTTCTGAATGCTTAATGATTTTAGAAAGCTCTTTACAAGCTTGACATAGACAGCTGCAATTATCTATCTTTTGCTACCGTGTGGATTGAAAGTGAATGCACCCTCTTAATTGAGTGACCAGCTTACATGCAGAGGGTTTAAAAGGACTTATTTCATTATTTTTAATTCAAATACCAGAGTGTTCTCTGCTATTAGCTATTATGTTAGTTGGAAATTCAAGTCATATCTCTTCTAAGGTCAGCAGCAGCTCTCTGCTCTTGCATTCTCCATAGTTTTTGCTTATCACCAGGCCGAACTGATTTGTAAAGGTTAAGGAGATGCAGCATACTGGCTCTCTCCAATGTAGCACACAGTCACCCCCTCTCCCCACCCACCCAAACTCGGACCAGTGAGCCCGTTCCAACTCATAACCAACTGACAAGGGTCCCTCCGGGCTTCAAAGACAGAATCTCTGCAGAAGTTGACAGCTATATTTTCCTTTCTCCAAAGGACCCCCAACTTTTTAAAAAAATTTTTCATTTGGATGAAAATTTATGATATCAAAGAGTTTTCCATTTGACTTGTATATGCATTTTGCTTTGTAGCTTTAGTTGAAACTCCTTAACTATAGCAGCCCTCTTCCTGCATCCTCTCAGGGTCCCCATGTCTTTCTTCCATCTCTTCTGCCCCCTCCTGGCTTCTGAATCTGGGTTTGGTGCTAATGCTGCCCTGGTCTTGTTTGGATAATTGTTTATTTCACATGAGTGTTATTTTTCATTCTGTAGGACCGACGGGTAGGCTGCAAGGGGGGAGTGATGTCAGTCCCACTTCAGAAAGGTCTCTAAGATCCATAACCCCAGAGGTTCCATCATTCTTTATTAGACTAGTAGTTGAGGGCCTATTGATGATTTTGAAATGTGCTGTACATCCCCTGCCCCAGCCTCTTCTGTCATGGTCTAACTGTTGGTCCAATCACAACAGTTAATATTATTGTCAAGGTACCATCTTGTTCTTCTGGTTGCAGACTAATGGACACGGTGATTTGTATGACTCATTGTCCTTTTGCATAAATTATTTTCTTGAATACTTTTTTCTTCACCTTTTTCCTTCTCTGGATGGAGAGAGACCAATCGTAGTTTTTATGTTTTTAAGTACATAAGTCTATTGCAGCAGGAAGGATGATGGAGAAATATGATGGAATGAGTGGAAATTTCATTTTCCCCACAGCAACTTACCCGCGAACAGCAAATTAAACCATACACTGAGATCTCAGAATTTTCAACAGCTCCTGAGGAGTTGGAGAAGGGGGTAGGGCAGGGAGGCGGGGTAAAAGCTGGGAGAACTTAGGGCTGAGCCCCGGTGGCGTAGTGGTTGTGCAAGGGACTGCGGCTCACTGGGTTGGAGGTTCAAATCCAGCAGCAAGGCTGGGCCTCCTACTCCTACCACCAGAGGGCAGTGATGCCTCCCCTGAAAAAAAAAAAACAACTGGAAGGACTTACCCACAAGCATCAGGAACACTTGCTCAAGAGAGCAATTTTGGAATGAGGCTAGGCAACATCCTCCACCGGGAACACAGAAAGTGAGCTGCTCTGAGGAGGTTGCAGCACTGTTCCTTAAATTGGCATAGAAGAATTCAAAGGCTCTGGCACTGGAAACGGACCAAGGCAGACAATGGTGGTGATGAATCTCATTAAGATCCAAGGTGCATGTGCACTAGGAGCAGAAGGAACTGCTAGGGCACCAGGGCATTGGACACACTTTGGAAGAACTGGTACCATTAAGGTCAATGGCCGCCTCCCTGTCAGCAGTGTGAGCCCATGGGAGAGTTTGTGCAGGCACACTCTGGAGGGAAAGACAAAGAGAGCCACAATTTGTACCAAAGAACAGTTAAGTCATTCCGTTTATATCAACATCTGTCTCGCTAAACCCTCTGTTTCCCACTCAAGGACATTGAATTTCAGAGATGCAGCATCAAGGACTCGTAAATCAGCAAGCAAGCAAACACAAAATCCACAAATTGAAACCAATAGCAAAACTCAAGGATCAGAGTGTCTGCTTGCAGCTGCCAGTGGAAAGTTCCTGATCCCTGGGTTCTAGGTCCAATGTGACCAAGAGCCACCAGTTGTATCCGAGTGGAGCTGCACTGTAGGTTCCCATGCTACTGAGTGTTTGCAGAGGCAAAGTATGGCACCTTTCTCCCAAGAAGGAGCTGGTGGGCGCAAACCTTGACCTTGTACTTGACAGTCAGATCCTTGCTCTACGACACCAAGGGACTTAATTAGGAAAAAAAAAGAAGAAAAGAAAAGAAAAACCCAAGTGCAAACAATAAGACAGAAACAGAGACAATAATACCAAAATGGTTCAAGCTTAATAAAAAGAATAAAATACTTCCCACAGAAAAGAACGAGAATGAAAGCATCAATTGAGGGTAAAATATGTAGAAGAGGAAATTTTTCCTATAAGTCAGATTAATGGGGAAAATTAAAAATTTAAGAAAACTCAGCTGAAAATGAAGAATAAACCAACCGACTTGGAAAATACAAGGAAATTTCAAAAATAGATTTGCATAAATACACTCAGTGAATGAGAAGGAAGAATAATTGCACTTCCTGGAGAGAGAAAAAAAAGAGAATAAAGAAGGATCCCATTAAGAAAGAATAAAGAGCAAATTGAAAATAAGGCATTCAAACTCGCTCTATCCATAACTGAGAATTGGGAGGAATGCAGTTAATAAGCAGAGGACATTTGAGAGATCAGTCAAATAAAAGGCATAAACCTAGCTGAAACAGTTCAAAATGTGCCTGTTGAGCCTTCTCTGATGCAATCTGGACCTGCTCTGGGTTTCAATATTTCCTGTATATTGCTTTTATTTATGTGTGTTCATATCAGAGTGAATCTCAGAGGTGTTACGTCATTGGAGGGCTCCCTCTTGTAGCTGTGTTACATGGTTTTCTGTTTTTCAGTATAAGAACCCCGGGATAGATTAACCTATTTGAACAGAAATAAGAATAAGGATTTTGGGGGTGGGGGCATAAGTGATGGTGCAGGTGTAAAAGGGAGATGATGTCAAGTCATCCAGTTAGAAAAATAAAGTTTGCAAATGGATTATGGTAGCAATTGTACAGTTTTGCCTGATGTGATTGAACTATGGAATGATATGGTAGCTATGAGCTCCAAATTAATAATCGATTTAATAAATAAATAAAATTTAAAAATCAAATTTATCATTATTAGAATAACCCCCGCCATCCCAAATTCATTGCTATGGAGTCAATGGTGATTCATGGTGCCCCGATAGTACAGGAGAAAGCAGTCTCTGTGTGTTTATGAAACTAACTCTTTCTGGGTGGAGAAAGCTTTGTCTTTTCAGAACACCATGCAAACAATGAATACCTAGAAACAATTTCCAAGAATTAATGAGAAAGAATTTCCCTAACCAGAGCTGAAAATCAAGTTTGCAAATACAAGAAAGTAAACATGTTCAATTAGAAGAAACATAAAAGATCAACTGTGCACCAGATCATGAGAAGCTTTTTGAAAATCAAAGTCAAGGAGACAATTCTGAAAGCAAGAGAAAAGGGCATACAGCATATCAGATTCCTACACATAGATCAGCGTGAATTTCTCCCTGGAAACCCCATAGTCCAGAAGTCCATGGCAACAATCTCAAAACAAAAACCCTTTACACAAAAAAGCTTTCATTCATTAATATGGAAAGAAATAAGACATCCTCAAATAGAAGTTCTGGGAATTTGACACCATCAGACCATCTCTTTAAGCCTGACTCAGTTGCATACTCCAAATCAAGGAGGAAGAACATTAAATAAATATTCATTTATACACACAAGTATATAGGAAAAATAGAGAAAATTGAAAATATCTGCAAAAATACAATAGAGTAAATAATAAGAACCAGTGGCTAAACATTCAAGGAATGAAAGCAGTAATTAAATGCCATAAACCATAGAACATTTTAAGAAATAAGAATTAAACATATTCTGTATATGAGGGGGTAACTCCCCAAAACTGGAATTGTTTTTCAAAGCTATGTATTGAAATTTTTTTTTTTTACAAAGCAACCACATTACCATCAAAGTTCTCTCCAGTACCACTTAATACATTTGTCAAATCTATGATTTCATTCTTGGAAACATTTTTCAAACTCATCTGTTAGGGTGACTGACAATTCTCTAATTTTTTTCTTCACTTCTTCTACTTTGTCAAAGTACTGTTCTTTTGTGTTCCTCTTAATTTAAGGAAATGTAAAAATGTTTCACACAATGAGGTCCGGTGGGTAAGTTACATCGTGCAGCAGAGGCATGCATGCTGTTTTTTTTTTTTTTTTTTTTTTTTTTTTGCCCAAAACTGACTATATGAGCAAGTGATTTGTTATGGTGCCAGACCAGCCCCCATCTGCCACAAATCTTTTTTGTTGAACATTGCTATACAATCGTTTTAGAACCTCTCAATAGAAAGTTCAATTAACAGTCTGACTTGGTGAATTGAATCTCCCAATGTACTATGAGTTGACGTTTCCATCTATTCTGGAAGTGATGGATGTCCAGAACAAGATTTGCCATCAATGGACATTTCACCCTTTTTGAAATAAAAAACTACTCATATACTTGAGTTTTTCCCACAGTAGTTTCCTTGTAAGCTGTGTTCAATATCACAAGAGTTGTTACAACGTTTCTCCAGTAGGAAGCAAACTTTCACAGCCACACTTTATTCTCTTAAATTGGTACAAAGAATATGGTACGAGCTAAACTGCTCTTATGAAAAAATTCACTTTGATCAGAGAGAACCTTCTCACGTGACACCACTGTGTGCACTAATTCAGAATGAGTTGCTGGATGCTGGGTCACCTAGTGGGGGGAAAAGCGTAATACAATAGCTGTGTCCCTCCCAGTGCAAGTCCAGTTTTTTGGGGGGTACCCCCTTGTAACTTACACGTTGATGTTATGGAGAAACACTAATGTTAATGAAGGTGTTAAGCATTATTCACTTTTAAGATGTGTAATGTAACATATGTGGCAACCTGAGCAAAATCTTTCAGAAGAATAAAGAAAAGAGTGAAATGCAAGAAAAATCAGAAAAACCCAAAGATATAAAATGCTCATAAAACAAATAGCAAGACGAGTGAGACAGGCAGTTGCTTTTCAGTAATAAATGTAAATTTAAATGTTTCATAGGTTCAATTTAAAAAAGTTGCAGAAGAGTTAGAAAGTTATGCACTATCTTTTGTTATCCACAACACTTGCACCTTAGGCATTTAGACACAAACTAAAAGGTTCAGGAAAAATACTCAATGCAACAGCTAAACAAAGGTAGCCATACTAATAAATGTGTTATAAGAGATAAAGGACATTACATAATAATAAAAGGCTAAATTCATTAAGAAGACATAACAATTTAAAATATATGTGTACCAAAGAACAGTGTGAGTAGTCTTGGTAGTATAGCTGACTTTTCATTGAGCTACTAACTGCAAGATAAGCAGTTCAGACTACCAGTCATTCTGTAGAATCTGCAGCTTTTTACACTCATGGCAATTTAACTTTGGAAACCCAAGGACAGTTCTACTCTGTCATATGGGCTTGTTCTGAGTTGAAACAGAATTGCCGGCATGAGCTTGGTTTTTGGAAGATCAATGACTTATGATCTTTGTAACGGACTTGCAAAGCCATTCAATTTCCTGACTGCTACTTCTAGAAATATTGATTGTGAATACATGTAAAATAAAACCCATGACAACCTCAATCCTCTCGCTACTTGTCATGATGTTTTCTATTGGTAGAGTTGTAAAGACTAGCTTTTTTTCACAGCTTTAATTAATACTGAAGACCTCAGTCTATGATCTTTATCTGCAAGTGCGTCACGTTCTTTTTGCATTGCAAATATCATGTTTCATTTCATGTTGAAAGTTGTTAATAAGCATTTTTTCAGACGTGAAGCCAGTCTTTACTCAACTTAAAAAATAAACTATCTTTTTCAATAAAAATACTTTTTGAGCTATAGTTAACAAATAATATAGGGGGTACCCCCCAAAAAAAACTGGAAAAAAACTCTTCTGGGCAGAACTTCATAGTATATATTTTCCTGCCAGGTGAGCATCAAGCAACTCGATCTGAGTTAGTGTACCCAGTGGGGTCATCCAGGAAGATTCTCTCTGGTCACTTTGAATTTTTTCGTAAAAGTAGTTTCACTCCAACCTTGTTTCTAGTGTTGGCCAATTCAAGAGAACAGCATGTGGCTGTGAATTTTGTTTCCTGCTGTGCAAAAATGCAGCAGAAACTGTTGTGATGTTGAACACACTGTGGGAAAAACTCGACTGTATAAGTAGTTTTCTTATTTCAAATAAAGTGAAATGTTGACTGATGACAAACCTTGTTTTAGATTTCTGTCAACTTCCACAATGAACAAATATGCTAACAAAATTCATGTTCTTGTGCTCAAAGACCAATGATGGACCGTTAAACAGATGGGGACATTTTTTGAACTATCTCAGAGCTCAGTTCAGAGAATTTTCACAGAAAATTTGAGAGTGAGAGGGTTACTGTGAAATTTGTGCCTTGGGTTCTGACTAACCAGGAAAAAAAACCCCTACTGGAAATGTACTTGCTTTGAAAGAACTGCTCTGAAGGAATTGTGACTTATTTTTCAAGGTCTTTGCTGATGAATAGACATGGTGCTGTTCTTACCACCCTGAAACCAAACAGCAATCAAGTCAGTGGAAGATGCTATCATCATCTCACCAGAAAAAGCTCAAGTGATCTCAAAGACACTTGCACATTTGTTTTTGTGATGTGAGGAAGATAGTGCATTTGGAATACATTTCACCAGGTCAGACGGTTAACCAAGTGTTCTATTTTGAGATTCTGAAAATATTGGCCTGACAAAGATGACTTGAGTTGTGGCAGATGAGGAACTGGTTTTGCCACCATGTCAACGCTTCCGTTTACACAGCCATCTCAGTGAGCAAATTTTTGCAACAAACAGCATACCTCTTTTGCACCATGAAGCTTACTCACTTGACCTCACACTGTGTGACTTCTTTTTGTTTCTGCCAATGAAGAGGGACATGAAAGGTCAGCAATTTGACAAAGCAGAAGTGGTGAAGAAAAGAACCAAGGAAGTGCTGTCATCCATCCAAATAGAGGAGATTGAAACATGTTTCCAAGAAGGGAATTGCAGATTTGACAAATGTCTTAGGTGTGAAGAAGAGTACTTTGAAGGGGATAAGAGTGTCTTGTAAAAAAATTAGAAGCATATCTTTGAAAAATAATTTCTGCTTTTTGGGGGGTATGCCTTCATACAATTTATTTGTTTATTTTCTCAGGACAGATTAAATCAATATAATGAAAGTACATCACATTGACAGACTTATCTCCTGATATAAGCCATGTAGTATTCCCTGCTTCTGTGGAACAAAAACCTCCTGGTCTCTTTTTTTTCCTGGTCTCTCTATAGCTTCCATTTCAGCACAATTTGGTGCTCTGAAATTGCCATTCATTGAAAAAGATCAATAGTCTGCTATTATCCATACAATTGAATGGCTTTGCATAGACGATGAGGCATAAATAAAGAGACAATTCTTGTATTACATAATTGTAGCCAAGAGCCATCCGACTTCAATATAGTACCTCGAGATCTACTTGATCTTCTGAATCTGATTTTTAAATTCTAGTAGTTCCCTCTGGGTAGACTGCTACTTAAAGAATTCCCAACATACTTTTTCTTATATGCAATATTTGTGATTTTGATCAATAATCTCTGCATTCTTTGGGGTAACCCCTAATTAAAATAGCCACACATATGTATCTCTTCCAGTTTGAGGCTAGGTGTATGTGTTTCACATTTCTTGTGAGTACTTCCACGTTTGAACCAGTATTTGAACCATTTCAAAATTGGTATCCTGTGAATTCCTGGAAGTTTCCATTTTTACTAATGACTTCAGTGCAAACTGAGCTTCGTTTTTTATTTGATCATATTGTTTCTTGATTGAACATCATCTGCCTACCACAGGTTGTTAATAAGCCTTCCCCCAGTCCTGATACTCTATCTTCTTCATAAAATTCAGTTTCTCTGATTTTTTGTCCAGTATACCAATTTAATTAATATGGTGGGAAGATATAACCTTGACACACATCTCTTGATTTTAAACCATGCAATATTCCTTTGTTCTACTTGCATAACTGCTTTTTGATCCATATACAAGTTCACCAAAGGCACAATAAAATTTTCCCTGTCTTCCCAAGGATATCCACAGTTTGTTATGATCCAGGTATTCAAATTTCATTGCATTGCCAATGCAACATAAGTAAACATATTTTTGGTATTCTCTGCTTTCAGACAATATATATCTGATGTCAGCAAAGATATTAATGTATTGCAGCTACCACAACCATTGTTGGATGATATTTAGCAAAATTTTCCTTGCATATTAAAGATATTGTCCTATAATTTATCTTTTGAGTGGAGACAAATATCGATCTTTTCCAGTCATTTGATCAATTTTCTTACCTAGAAAAACAAATGTTTGCAGTGTTTCATCACATTGTTGAAGCAGTCCATTATTTCTTGAAGCCTTGTTTTTGACTTACAGTTTCAGTGCAACTTGAACTTCTTCCTTCAGTCACATTGGTTCTTTTCCCTGTACTACTTCCTGAAATGGTGGAATGTCAAATAGTTCTCTTTGGTGCAGTACCTGAGTACTTTTTCTATCTTCTATTGATGCTTGCTGCATTATTCAATTTTTTCCCACAGAACCTTTTAAGATTTTAATTTGATGCTTGAATTATTTCTTGAATTCTTTCAGTTTCAAATACGCTGAATATATTTACTTCCTTTTTAGGTTCCTAACTATAGGTCTTTGCATATTTCATTATAATTCTTGACTTTGTCTTCTATATCTAACCTTTGAAATTTTTGGTTGAGCTTTTTGATTTCATCATTTTTTTCATTTTCCCTAACTACACTTGGATTAAAAGCCAATTTCATAATCTCTTCTGAAATCTACTTGGATCTCTTCTTTCTTTCTTTGCTTTCAAATGACCTTTTGATTTCTTCATGAATGATATTCTTGATACTTTTGCACAGTTCATATGGCCTTCTGTCTTCAGTGTTCTATGCAGCAAACCTGTTATTGGCATATTGCTGAAATTCAGTTGGGATATACTGAAGGGCATATTTTGGCTTTCATGGACTTGTTTTAATTTTATTCAGGTTTATTCTGAATTTGCATATGAGCAATTGATGATCTGTTCCAGAGTCAGCCTGGTTTTAGCTGCTCATACTGATATTCTCCATTATCTCTTCACACAGAGTAGCCAATTTGATTCTGTGTATTCCATCTGAAGAAGACTGTGTGTACAGTTATTGTTCTGCATTGTTCAAAATAGGCATTTGCTATTAACAAGTCATTGATCTTACAAAATTTATCATGTGATTTCCAGTTGCATGTCTATTACCAAGACGACATTTCCAAACACCATCTTCAAATTGCTGACTATTATCAATGCATCTTTCCTGCAAGTTTGGTCTATTTCATACTGAATGAGTTTGATAGAATCTTCAATTTCAAAACTGGCTTCAGAGTTGGTTGCATAAATTTCAATAATTTTGTATTGATTGGATTTTCTTATGTGAGGAGAGATATAATCCTATCACACACAGTATTAAACTGCATGACGGATCTTAAAATGTCCCTTTTTGATGATGATGAAATGCTAGTTTCTTGATTTTGTCATTCTCAGCATAGTAAGTCTTATGAATATCTGATTATGAATTGTCAATATCAGTTCACTGTAGATAATTAACACCTAGCAGAATGATTTTTATGGATTACATTGGCTGACTTCCAGTTTTACTAGTTGCATACTTCATACATTTTAATCTTGATTATTAGTATATATAATTTGCAGCTGCTTCTACTCATTTTGAATTGTGCCCTGTCAGCTAAAAAAAAGTACCAAAGACTTACAATCGGGACTATTCTATTCTGATCAATATAGTTGGCTTTTAAGAAAACAGCCTTTCCGGCTGAGCCTCCGAGGCATAGTGGTTGAGTGTGGGACTGCGGCCCATTGGCTTGGCCGTTCAAATCCAGCAGCAGCTCTCCAGGAGCAAGGTTGGGTAGCTCCCATGACCACCAGAGGGCAATGATGCCAAAAGAAAAAAAAAGAAAATAGTCTGTCCTACATCATAGTCATTAGGCCTTCAGTATCTGAAAATGATTCTATGCTTGGCATAAGGTTTGTAGCCACTGCTTCTTCCACAGTGATTCCCTCTTTGTAGTCTGTTATTAATCTGGAAGCTCTGCCCAAACCTGCTCACTTTGTGTGATGCAGCAGACATTTCAAAAACCACTGTCATGGCTTCCATCATCACAGGAACCCACAAGCCACCACAATATGACAAGCTGTCAGACAAGTGGATAGAATATGACTTTCATAGCCATATACCTTTTAATCCCATCAAATGACTTAAGATTTCCTGAAGACTTTAAAAAGAAGGTGGGAAAATATAGTAACTGAATGATGTGATTTGGCTGTGACTGCTTGTCAACTGACTTGATTGTGATTGTCATTCTGTCCATTATCAAATGAGCCATATCAGAGACAGGAGGTGGTTTTAATTCCAAGTAGGAGAAAAGAAAGGAAGGGAGAACATCCTTTGGACCCCTAAGGTCTTTGCACATTGAATGTTCTTGATCTAGAAGATAAGTTTGTTACCAGAGGGGTGGAAGAGGAGCAGCAACAACAGCAACCTGGCTAGAAAGTTGAGCCGTCTTGGTGGGAGAAAAGGGAAATCTTAGGACTATTGGAAGAACAGGCACAAGTGTAACAAGTATGAGACATCTATCTGCTCTCTAAAGTGATGTGGCCAGAGGCACCACAGACTGAAATAAAGAGGCTATGAAACTGAATAGAAGAGCACCATCAAGATTATGAAACTGTTAGATGTGCAGCAAGCAGGTTTCCTGATCCGTGGAGGCAGAAGTCAACAACAGGATAGCTGAGGACTTTGAGGCATGCCGCCAGTTATTGGAGTGGGTGCCTGTGACCATTTAATTGGGAGAGATGGGTTTGATGATTCAAAGAGTGAGAGCTTTATGCTTTCAGATTGAAGTTCACCGTAGAGTAGTGTGCCCTATGGCCACTTATCAGCAACTCTGAAATAGTTTAGTACATTTTAAATTCTGATAATTAATTGATGTTTGCAGCTGTTCTCATTTTGCGTCATGCCCCATCAGCAAATGAAGGTTTTTGCTCTGTTCTCATCACTATGGTCAGCTCATCTTCAAGGAGACATCCTTTCCTCAGTCAGATTTTGAGTGTCCTCTGCCCTGAGGGGCTCCTCTTCTAGTACTATGTCTGTGACAATTTTCTGCTTCAGTTCCTGGGGTGTTCAGTATCAGACAGTGTTTGGATGCTATCCATAAAATTTCCAGTGGCCAATCCTGAATTGGACAGCACATTCCATCTTCCTAGTTTGTTTTCAGCCTGGTAGCTTTGTTGAAACCTTATTATTTTGGGTTATCCTGCATGTAGCTGTAAATACCAGTTAGATGGTTTCCAGCATCACAGCAACCCTTAAGCTTCCACAACATGGCACATTGGCAGACAAGTGGTGAAATAATTGGTGCAATGAATGTGGGTTGGATGTGACTATTTGCAAAATTGGGGCAGGGTATGCAATTAGGATGTGTATAGAATTGGTCAGTTTTTTTAGCTACTTTCTTGGGTATAAGATTGAACTGTTTGAGAAGGAGGAAAAATAAAGCCTAGGACCATTGAAAGAATAGGCACAGTCATAACAAGTATGAGATGTCTGTATGCTGTGTAAAGTGATGTGGCCAAGACCAGAGCTACCACAGGTTGAAGGAAAGAGGCTATGAGACAGAATAGAAGAACAACATCAAGATTATGAAACTATCAGATGTTTAGCAAGCAGGTTTCCTGGTCCATGGAGGCAGAGATCAAGGAGAACTAGAGAAATATTTGGCTGCTGAATGGACATTGGAATTTCACTCAAGTACTTCCTCAAGGCAAGAGCACTTTGTTTTATTAAATTGGCATTCCATGATGCTCATCTTCCCAACATGACTCAATCACTGAAGACACGTGTGTGCATAAACAAAAGTGGTGAAGAAAGCTGATGGTGCCTGGCTATCAAAGATATATAGTGTATGGGGTCTTAAAGGTGTGAAAGTAAAGAAGCTCAGAAGCAACAAAGCCCACATGGAAGAAGCATATCAATTGGTGGGGCCACGAGGTCAATGGAATCAGTTATCAGGCATCAAAGAACAAAAATCATGTCATTGGGAGTCCACCTTCCTGATGTGATTGCTGAAGACAAATGTGCACATAAGCAAATGTAGTGAAGAAAGATGATGGTGCCTGGCTATCAAAAGATGTAGCATCTGAGGTCTTAAAGACTTGAAAATAAACAAGTGGCCATCTAGCTCAGAAGCAAAAAAGTCCACGTGGAAGAAGCACATCAGACTGTGTGACCAAGAGGTGTCAAAGGGATCAGGCATCAAAAAACTAAAAATTATATTATTATAAATGAAGAGGAGTGCATATTGGGAACCCAAAGCCCATCTGTAGGTGAAGTGACATCCCCTTACCGAAGGTTCCTTGTGGAGGAGATGAGCCAGTCAGGGTGCAATGTAGCAATGATGGCATAATGCACTTTTCTGCAAGTTCTTAAAGGTTTCCTCCCTCCCACTATCATGATTCCAATTCTACCTTACAAATCTGGTTAGACTAGAGGATGTATACTGGTACAGATAGGAGCCAGAAACATGGGGAATTCAGGACAGATGATTATTTTAGGACTGTTGGTGAGAGTGGTGATGCTGGAAGGGTGGAGAGAAGGTGGAGAAGAAAAGGGGAACTGATTATAAGGATCTACACATAACCTCCTCCCTGGCATATGGACAACAGAGAATTGGGTGAAGCAAGACTTGGACAGTGTACAATAAGACAAAATAATAACTTATAAATTAGCAAGGGTTCATGAGTGAGGGGTTATGGGGAGAGAGGGGAAAAATGAGGAGCTAATGCCAAAGGCTTAAGTAGAAAAAATGTTTTGAGAATGTTGATGGCAACAAATGTGTTTTGCATACAATGTATATATCCTTGGATTATGATAAGAGTTGTATGAACCCCTAATAAAATGATTTAAATAAAAGATGTGGCTGCTGATAGGAGGAGGTGCTCATGTTTATCGATGACTTAATGTCTATAAATTCTGGCCTGTTCAATGACCCAATACCTTCCTTCAATTGTGAATATTGTCTGTGAGTTCTATATGGCCACTGAAATGAACTATTAAGCATAGCCTAGAAGTAGATTGTTCCTGTTGGTATTACTGGTGTGTCAGACTAGGATAAAGAAAGAGAGAGAGTGGAGAGTAATGTCTAATCTCTTTCTTATGGCAGCAAAGACACTAGAGGAGGTCAGAGATGGCCTTCTAAAAGCTCAGGGGAGAAGTGTCTATAGGAATCACAACCTAATACACCAGAGACCAGAAGAAAGAGGTCGTGCCTGGTTATCCCAGGCACCAGTCTAACCAGTAGGACTCAGGTTACACTAAGAAGTCCTGGACAGAATGGGAGGGCAAAAGTGGAGAAGAAGTAAAATTCTTAGAAAATATGTGTGATAGGGTAGGCTTGTTGTGCCAAAATGGCCAATGAAGATAGGTAGGTTTGTTGTGACAACATGGCTAATGAACACATGTGAGATTAATTGAAGGGCAGAGATATAAATGGCTTGGCGATCCCTGCCCTGGCTCTCTTGCTCTTGGATCTTCAGATCAGCAGGCTGTCTTGTTTGTCCTGTGCTTCCATCTCTAAGCTACACTGTCCGTGGAACACCTTATCCATGGACTGTGTTGCTGTGAGTTGAGTTTCCTTCAAGTTCTGCTTCACCATGCTCCGGGGATATACATCTCTTGAGTTGGGGACTATTGGACTCTGTCATCTGGCTGACTTTTGGTGATCTGCTTTGCTGTTTGCTGTTTGTGACCGGATAACCTGAATTGCTCTACAGAGGACTACTCAGTGGCCCTCTAGACTCGAAGGACTGCCAGCCTACTAGCTGCCTCATGCCAGTGAGTTGCACTGAGCCATTTGTACTGCTTTATAGAATAGCTGTTTATTTCTTATGTTAAATATCTTTCTATCTATATAAATATATAGAGACTATTAGTGTCCTGGTTTTGTTTCTCTAGCAATCCCTCTCTAACACAATATGAAATACTAACCAAGCAAATTAACAAAACACAAACTGAAACCCTGCGGAATATGAAACTTTCACCCTGAGACACTCTTTAGAACTAGAGCCCAGACTATCCTCCGAGATCACCTTTGAGGAGAAGAACAGTGTGAGGCATGTGCTGAATGTCACCTGTAAGCTGTGTGCCTGACTTGAAAACTTTCAACAGGTGCTTAGAAGCACAGATGAGAAGGTAAGGGGCAGGGGGACTAGAGAACTGGAAAAAGAACTAACAGAAGACAATGAAAGAGGATGTTGACACATGGTGATAAACACCACTGAGGTCACTGAACCATTTATGCAGAAATTTGCAGATGAGGAATGACTGGTTGTGTAATTTTTCATCAAAAACTCAATAAAATATTATTTTTAATAGTGAAATCTTTTTCAAAATTCATAGCACACTTAAAAGATAAACCAGCTGCCATCTAGCTGAGGAGCAACACAACCCACATGGTAGAAGCACACCAGCCTGTGTGATTATGAGATGTCCATGGGATCAGGCATCAGGCATCAAAGGTCCAGAGAAAGAAATCATAGTGTGAATGAGGAGGAGAGTGCAGAGTGAAGGTCCAAAGCTTGTAAGCAATTGAACATCCCTTTCCAGAGGGCCATGAGGAGAAGATGGGCCAGTCAGGGTGCAATAGGCAACCCATGAAACATACAACTTTCCTCTGTTTCTTTAATACTTCCTCCTCCCCAACATCATGAACCTAATTCTACCTTCCAAACTGGTTAGACCTGAGCATGCATATGTGTACAGGTAAGAGCTGGAAACACAGGGAATACAGGAGAGATAAACTCCTCAGGACCAATATTGAGAGCAGCCATACCAGGAGGGGAGGATGAAGGTGGGGTGGGGTGGGGGTGGGAATGGGGAACCAATCACAATGACCTACTATAACCCCCTCTCAGGAGGATGGGCAACAGGCAAGGGGATAAAGGGAGACATTGGGCAGTACAAATCATGAAAAAATAACAATTTATAAATTTTCAAGAGTTCATGATGGAGGGAGGGAGGGATGAAGAAAGGGAGGGGGAAAATGAGTTGCTCATACCAAGGGCTCAAGTAGAAAGAAGGTGCTTTGAAAGCAATGATGCCAAAATATGTACAGCTGTGCTTGACACAATGCAAGGATGTATGGATTAGAATAAGACTTATTCAATGATTAAAAAAAATAAATGAACAGCTCTCCATAGTGTTGATTGTTCATTTTGAGATGGGATAACTCCCCCTCAGGAAGGAAAGAGATGACCAAGATGCAAAGAAGAAGAGATGCACCCTCATGAGACATCTGCACAAATATGCCGAGCTGGGAACAGAATAACCTTTCCAGAGGAAATATTGACCTACTAAATGCAACCTATGGTGAAATCAAATAATAAATGTTAAAGAAAAAGATTTTAGATGTCTTCAGTGAAATCTGTATTGAATTCAGCTTTTGAAACAACTTGACTAATTGTAAAAAGAACGTTTCTCTTTTCCTGTTTTCCTTTAACATACGTTGTCTGAGAAGAAGAATATCAGGTCATTTAACTTGGGACTGTGCTGTTTTGGAGACATATTTTCCACAAAGTTTCTTCTGTAAAGTATACTTTCTAAATGCCAAAGCACAAGTGAAATGGCTAGAAGCTTTACTTAAAATTCAAAATGAAGCAATAATAAGCATTTTGGGAAAATATATTAATTTGAGAATTTATTATAAATATTAAGGGTATTTTCATAAGGTTAGAAAAGAAAAGACTTGCATAGAAAATAAAGCAACCCCCACCCCAATAACATTGCAGTATCCTAATTCTAGGTCTGATAGCTCTTATTACTTAAAACTCCTTTCCTGGAGTAATAATTATGATTATCAAAAATATTTATGAGTGTTCATTCTCTATAATGGACTCAGCATTATCAGTTTTGATAATTGTGCAATATTACTGATGTAGCATGTCATTTTCCAAACCCTTTATCCCTCGATATAGAGCATTTTCACATCGTTCACAACTATAATTATAGTGAGAAACATACCAAAGAAAACTTCCCTAGAATTTATAAATCTTGAATTCAAACTTCTTTATGGGGATATGGCATTGAACAATACCTTTGCCCTAATTACTTGATTTACCAAGTGGAAACAATGACCATTATCTTAACCAAGATTGATATTGAATATCAAATATATAAAGAATGCAACCATTCTTTCAAAAGGATAATTCTCTGTAATAAAGATAAAATTTATATTTTATCTCTAGAGCAGTCTATACACAAGAAGGCTTACTGTGTGGAATGGAATTCTGTGACTAAATGACTGAGATCTGATGTATTGCTGGGTACCTGGTTCACTCAAAATTAGAATCATTCAGGAACATTATACAACTCGTGTTAGAGCTCAATGGAAGACAAACCAAGTATCTTACTTATCTGATAATGGAATTATCCTATAGTCATTGATAACAGAGAAAAACAATCTATATGACACTATTACCTTATATATATCCATTACTCTGTTTTTATAATATATTTGAACTTATAATGTTCTTTACTTTGTGCAGAGAGTAATGGGCATTCCATTCAACTGAACAAAAAGAGAACTGAGTCTCAGAAAGAAAAAATATATATATACAGGTATACATAGCTAATAAGTGGTGGAAATGAAGCTTGAAACCAAGGTATACATTTTTTCTATACTTGTATACCACATAGGATAGATAGAATCCAAAGAGATTGCAATGTAGTGAGAGAATCTTATAGTAGTTCCTTTAGCAACTTTTTGTTTATTTTTTAACAATTTCACTGACATACAATTCATTTATCATGCATTTCCCTAGTTCAGCTTTATTCAGAAGAGCTGTGCAGCCCTCATACCAACATTTCCGGCCCATTTGTTCATCTTTGAACTTTCTACTGTAAGCTCCCCATTTCTTGTCAGTCTCCTTGTTATGTCCCTTTTAAGTAATTGAGACATAACTTGTCTCTATAGGTTTACCTAATCCGTATTTCATGTAAAGAAAAACTTAAAAAAATCAAAATAGACTGTGGGAAAATGACCCAACAACAATGATACAATGAAACAAATAAACACATAAAAATGGAGCAATCACACATTGGGTCAAGAGAGATCATTGACAAGTTGTCACATTTTGACCCTAACGGCAATAGAAGTTATCCACCACACAGTACACTCTTTTCAGTAACAAGGCCTATCTCATCTTGATGCCATCGTCTGAAAGGATTAACTAGTGTTTTAAGCCTCATGGGCTTCCCTGCAAGTGTGTTTAGGACTTTCATTGTAATCCACAGCTTTCTGCAAATGGACATTTAAAATTAATATTCTAATATCATTTCCTCTTCTAGGTTTGGATTTCATTATTTATAATTCTTGCATCATACATGCTGGTATGCTTCTTCCATATGGACTTAACACAATAATTCATATATATACTCACAACAAAATATATTTTATTCTAAATCTATATATATATATAAAACTGTTTATATGTAATGTGTATAATTTCCCCCATTTATTTTGAACACTTGGAGCCTAACTAATTGTCCAGAAATGCTCAGGTGATCTATTCCTGAGTTTTTTTGAGCTTGTGCCAGTGGTGTCTAAAAAAAAAAAATTCATTGTTGATTCACTCAAGCCATCAAGTTAATTCTGACTCAGAGAAACCCTGTAAGAGAGGGTGGAACTGACCTTGTTATTATCTGAGATTGTAACTATTTCCAGGGCTAAAAAACCTGAATTTTCTTTTATTCATTGCTGATTATGTAGGGGATTATATATCAGACCATAGATTTTTCATTCAATAACTTTAAAACACAGGCCAAATCTCCCAATAGCCTGCATGATTAATATCTCCCCCCATTTCTCCCCGTTTTCCCCTTGCAGTCTGTTATCTCCTCCTTAACCTGTGCTTAAACCTGCCTACTTTCTGGTCTATTACTTCCCTTTCCTCTTTTCCCCACCTACCTTGGTAGCCACCATGGTTTTTTCTTTGGGGCATGGAAAACTTATCTTGATTTTTTAAAAAATGTAACTGTGGCCTCACATCATAATTGTCCTTTTGTGATTGGCTAACTTGTCTGTCAGTTTTTCATAGTATGGTACATTATATGTTGTGATGACACTGGAAAATTTATCACTGGCATTTCAAATGCCCACAGGGTCACCCAAAGTGAACGTTTCAGTGGAGTTCACAGACTAAGAACAGGGCATGAAAAAGGTAGACATTGTCCATTAACCACAGAAAACCTTCTGAATGATACTGTAACATTGTCAGAGAATGTCAAAAAACTCATGAACAGGAGCAGAAGCTTGTCAAAATATGAAATTCTCAGGGTCAAAGGGACTCATAATGTGTGTGGGAGTCACTTAATCTGCTGTCAATTTGATGATTAAGAGTGTAGGGGTGGAGTCTAATCAGTCAAACTGGAGGTAGCAAATGAGACCTTTCTGTAGGCCTGGCTTTCTCCTGAGAATTCTGGGGAATCCAGCAGTATTTCCTCCTTAGAGGTGAGAGACTCACAACTCAGTCCTTGAAGATGCTACTGAAAAGACACAAGGATGACTTCTGGTGAGACATCCTGGAGGAGAAGCCACATGGGCTTACGCTGATGGACTCAGACCTCTGAAATTGGAAAAATCACATAGAGACTCCTGCCAGTGCTGAGATGCTTGAGAAGCCACACAGAGGCTCCTGCCAGCACTGAGCTACTTCTACCATCACTGGATAGACAAAACTCTGTATCCACTGGACTATGATTGTCCTGGCATCATTGCAGGTGCTTCATGAGTCTGAAGAGGACTTTATAGATTGGTATCAGAAGTTGGGCTACTAGTGGACTTATGACCTTGGACCGGACTGGGTTGGTATGTTTTCTTAATGTATAGTTGCTCTTATATATAAAACTTTTTCTTATACACATAAGTTTCTATGTATTTGTTTCTCTAGTCTATCCAGACTAACACAACTTGACTGGCTTATCAAATTAGAGTCAACTCTGATGACTCTGATGCAGTACGCTCACAGGGATCCAAACCTCTAACACCTTCCTTTGCTGATGGTATGATCCAAAAGAAGCAGCAACTGCAAGCAGCTGTTAATAATTGAAACCTGTCTTCTGTAAAATAGGAATCTAGGAAAATTCAGTCATCAAAAATGAAAATGAGTATATAAAGATCACTATTCTAGGTGTTAGTGAGTTGGAATGGACTGGAATTGGTGATTTTGGATTAGAATATCATATTATTTACAAGGCAATGAAAGCTTCAAGAAGTTTGGCATCACATTCATTATGAGAAATGACATTTCAAGATCCATCTTGAAATACAATGCTTTCTAACCCCACACCCCCTTGCAATAGTTTTCTTGGGATATAACTCACCTAACGTTCACTTCCATAATTCATTTGTATTTCAAAAGGGTTGTATATAAATCACCGCAATCAGCTTTAGAGCATCCTCCCCCCTCCTGTGTTCATTATCTGCTGCCATCTCGCCCCCAACCTATATCACATTGCTGAAGTGATTGACTTAGTCTATAGAGCAACAGACAATACAGAAAATCAGATGATTATGTGGGGATAAATAAATAAATCCAGGGTTGTCACATAAGATGGTAGGCTGCTTACTGCAGAGGTTAAGAACTCAAAAGGATTAGCAGGTACTATGGCAGGCCCTTGCTCCTATTCAAAGACCCAGAGGTCTGAGGACAAGCACGTGGCAAGGTCCAGATCCAGCAACAATGGAAAGAGCTTTGTTAGAATTTCATGCATCATTGAAAAAAACAGATTCCCCAGAGGAAATCTGTTTGCTTAGAGGAGATCTCCTCATGGGACTTATCTCATTATACCACATCTAGTTCCTGGCAAAGGACATCAAGTGGGTAAAGTAGCAGGTTAATGATAACTGTGAAGACTGTGGAAGGGATAGAAGGACATAGTGGCTAGAACAATGGGCTTAAATGTGGTCAACAAGAGTGAGGATAGTCCAGGACTGGGCAGTGCCTTTTTCTTTTGGACTGGGTTTCTGTGAGTTGGAATGAATTTAAGGACTCCTAACAACAGTAGCAATGACATTACACCGCAATTCAACTGCCAAACCAAGAGAAACTATGGGGCCGGCTAGTTCACTCATCATTGTAGCCATCACAGAACCAGATACATAAAAATGTTCAAATATTTTATCTTTCAGTATTTAACTTTTCAGTTTAAAGTATAAGAGAGATCATTTTTCTTTTAGAGTTCATCAAATAATTTAGTTATCAAATGATTATTATATGGAACACATTTTAGAAATTGTTCTCTTTCTGTAATTTTTATACTGTGATATATTTAATGATACTTTTACTTTCAAAGTTTAAAACATAGATCAGCCTTCCAGTATAGGTTATGTTTATAGTAAATATATAAAATAAGATTGATGACTAAATTTTGCATATTTCCACCAACAAATGATTTCATGGAAACTTATGGCTTGTAGCTGAAATCTAACTGCCACAGGTAGCTATGATGAATAAGATTTCCACAGTTATGTTTGCTAACATTTTAAAAACTGTTAACTATTCTACTCTTATTTCCTGCAATTAACATAGAAGAGTAATGAAATATGGAAGTATTTGGAGATTTTGACCACAGGAAAAGAAGTACTGTTAGATAAAATGAATGAGGCTATATTTTCTTTGCAAAAATCAAAATTGGGAACAATGGTTGAAATTTTAAAATTTCAATTTATTCTTGACATAGCTTTATAAATACCTGCATGCTTTAAAATGTAATGTGTTCAAAATGTATGTATAAAATGGTGAAGTAGCCAACATTTTAATTTATTTATTAAATACTTTTGTTGGGCATTCTTACAGCTCTTATTACAGTCCATATATGCATCCACTGTACCAAGCACATTTGTATGTATGCTGCCATCATCATTTTCAAAGCATTTTCTTTCTACTTGAGCCCTTGATATCAGCTTCTTAGTTTCACAACTCCTTCCCTTGCACACCCTCTCTCATGAATCCTTGATAAGTTATAGATTATTATTTTATTATTTTACATTTTCCTATGTTACCCTACACCCACTTTTCTGTTGTTTGTTCCCCTGGTAGGGGATTACATATTGATCCTTCTAATTGAGTCCTCTTGTGTGATCATGAGGCGTCCAAGGGATCAGGTACAGGCATCTAAGACCCAGAACAAGATCCTACCCATGTGAATTTAGGTGCAGGGTGTGGGGTGGGAGGGAGATGGAGAGGAGACCCATAGCTCAGTTGTAGACAATTGAACTTTCCCTCACAAAAGGGTCACAAGAAAGAGATTAGCCAGTCAGGATGCAGTATATCACTGAAAAACATACACCTTTCCTCTAATTTTTTTATACTTCCTTAACCCCACTATCATGACCTCAATTCTACCTTACAAATCGGATTAAACCAGAGCATGCACACTGCTACAGATAAAAGCCCTCCTCCACACAGGGAATCCAGGATAGATAGACCCCTCAGGGTCGATAATGAGACTAGGGATACTGGGAGGATTTGGGGAAGGGGGGGGGGACAAAGGTGAATCAATCAAAGGTTAACATTTTTTAACCACAGTAAAAATATCAATAAGGAATATTTATTGATTGAAAATGTATTTGCATTCTTAAAGACTTGTATTCAGAAAGCAGCCATCTAAGTGAGGTGTCAACCAAATCCACATCAAAAGGAGCACACAGCTTGTGGGATCCAAAAATGATGATCACAAAATCCAAGTAGGCTGAAGGAAAAACCATGCGAGCTTACACTGTGAGCACCCAATATGTAGGCAGGCTGAGGAGGACAGTGAAGCTTGAAATCGATCTGCAGGGGGGCTGGTCCAGTTAGTCTCTGGCAGATTCCTCTGGCCTTAGGTGAAGGACTTCAACAACTTTATTATCAGACAGAGATTATTGTAAATTTGATTACAGTGTTTCTGTGTACTATGGTACTTGATCAGTTGATCTTCCTCTTGACTCAACCTGAATTAGTTCTAGGTTGAAATATTTCTCACTTTTTCCACAACAGAAATTTCTTCTATGACTTTTTAAATATTGCTAGTGATCTTTTCTTATTACTCTTTAGCTTTATTTGTGCTTTTAGAATAGTATTAGTTTTCTTCTTTCTGTTTCATTTTTTACTGCTTTGGTTAGGTTTTCCAGTTTTTTGAGCACAGACAGAATGTCTGCATGGAAACAATAACTGGTGCAATGGTGGATGAGGGGGAAGAGGAGGGCAGGGGTGGGGATGTGGTGAGTCCACAATAAATGAGAAGGAGGAAGGGTGGGAGCACCAGAACTTACTGTGAGGATGTATTGCAACTCTTTTAAAAAATGACTTATGTATGTGAATTTTGCAACCACAAAACTACTTAACATTTTTTACAAAGAACTCAACTAATGGTTACCCTGGGTCATGGAGGAAGAGTAATTTGGACAAGGATATCAGTAATGGTTGAATCACAATGAAGAGGATACTCTATGGCACTGAATTACATATATAGAAGTTGTTCCAAGGGATAATGTTTTGTTGTGTATATTCTGCCATAATTTAAAAAAAGCTAGTTATACTAATAACAATGAGTACAAGGGAAAATTAAATGTTCTGCATTTTGTTGTGATAATGATAGCAAAAATTCTTGTTATGATTGAACCATTGAATTGTATGGTATATGGATGAATTTCCAATAGAACTATAACAACTAATAATCATATAATAATAAGGATTCCTGGGGGTTGGGTGGGGAATGGAGGGGAGGAAGGAGAGGTGTTAGCAAAGAATTGAAGAAGAAAGAAAATATTTTGCAACTGATGTGGCAGCAATTGTATGATTATGCCTGATTTTATTAAATTATGGATTGTTGTGATATATGTAAGAGATCTCAACAAAAGATTAAATATTGACAAAAGATTAAATTCAAGATATGTATTGACATGGAAATATGTTAAATGTTTTTTAAAACTATAATTTATAAAAACTTAATGGGTTGCCTTTGAGAAATAATGCTTCTTTTTTTTGCTTCTTCTTAATATAGCAAAAGGTGGTCAGTATAGTCCATACACTTTCTTCAAGGTTCTACAGCATTTGGGGTCATGCTATTCAGATGTATTTTTGAATCTTATTATGCTTACGTGAATTTGTGTATTCCCATGTACGTCATTGTAAGATCATCCTCACTGAAAATAAAAAAAAATCATCAGACCTTGTCCAAGATCATTATGTTGAACTTTTCCTCAAGTACAGGCTTGATAACACAACTATTATTTTATTCTTAAGAACAGTCACTTGTTGAGTATATAAAAAAATCAATTGAAGAAGCTGAGAAAGAAATACATTTGTCTAACAAAAGTGTCCACAGTTCAATGAGGACGAAGTGGGTGGCAAGAAAACAACTGGGGTCAAACAAAGCAAAACTCACTGACATCAAATTGATGCCAACTCCCAGCAAGGCCGATGTGAGTGTCTGAGACGCTAACTCTGCACTGGGGTAGAAAGTCTCTCCTGCTGAGTGACTGCTGACTTCCTACTGCAGACCACCTGGCTCCACAGGCGTGTACCAAAGCAGACATTTCACACTCCTCAGTGTAGGTTGTTTAGACTATGTACATTATTGTAGGACCTGCTCGTTGAACATGAAACACACTTTTAAAGTTTTGTACATCCCAGAGAATATCTGCTCAAATATCTTGACTGTTATTAGAATAGCATCAAACCTTAGGCAGCATACATCTGAAGCTGTCTTTGAAAATCTGTTTAGCTTCTCCTGCAATTATGCTGCGTCTCAATATTGAGAACCACCAAGACAACACCAAAAATGCTAATATTGGATTGTTTATTAAGAGATTTCTGTATACTAAGCACAGGGAAATACATTTTTCAAAAGTGATTTCATAACAGACAACTAAGGAATTGATTGCATTTATAATTGACAAGGGGGTGGTTATACTTAAGGTTCTAGCGTAGATGGAGAGCTGTGTTTGAAGCAAGGTTTCTCTGTAGCCAATGATTTTTTCTACATTGCATGACTTTAATAATGAAGTTAATTGAGTGTGCTAATTGAGTACCTATTTTGAGTCAGGTCTACTTATAAATCTGTCAAAATTCTTGAGCATCTATTTACAAATTGGGGGAGAAATTTCCCATGTGTTAACAAGCTCGTGTTTTTGACCGTGGCTATTAATGGGAGAATTTCAAATACTTTCTCTCTTCTTTCTTCTTCCTCTTGTACTCTGCTTCCCATCTTCATTTCATCCTGGTCTTATTAAAGGAAGTCTTCTCCATTGACTTACTTCTTACAAAACATGAATATCTGTGTGGTTTTTGTTTGGGGTAAAGGAGTTATAGTCACCATCTTCCAGTCTAACGCTGTGAATAGCTGTTTATACAAACAACTTACTTCTCATATATATATTATTTTACAAAATATTGTTATGCAAACTCCAGTGGTTATAAGTACATTTTTGAAGAAGACATATACAAATGAAGAACTTAATCAGGCACAAGAAAAGTCTATGTAGATATGGAGGAAAGTTTGAGTGGATACGTGTCAAATTTGCCTGAATTTATTCTGTCCACCAAGGAGCATAGAAGATAGAAATTTTGAAGCATTCTTCTAACCAGTAGAATTATAACCACTGTTTCATAGTTCTTCATTGATATATGCCTTATGGTTTAACGTAAGGCTTTACAGCCTCAAAAATGCTTATATTTGTTAATGACTATAATTGGAATGCATCCTCATTTTTATCTGAAAAGATGCTCTATACTCTTAGTTCAACTGAGTATATGCTATATCCTCTGATCTTCACAGTAAATATTAGGGTCTCCTGAATTTTTACTGTGGAAGTAGTGTCCTTTGCATCACAGGCTATGAATGAACCCTCATCCAATCTTGATAGCATGCTCTTTTACATAAGGCCATTTTGTGGCCTTATTTGCCTGCATGCTGTGTCAGTATGGTAAAATGATATAACTCTGGCACCCATCTTTCTTAAGTTTATGGCAGGCAATATTCCCTTGTTCTGTGTGAACATCTGTCTCTGGTTCATGTACAGCTTCTCCAAGCACCATCAAGTGTTCTGAATAGCCCATTCTTTGTAAATGTGGCCCATAGATTGTTAGGATGTACCCAGATTATGGCTTGGCATAGTCCATGAAACACAAATAAACATCTCTCTGGTATGTTATAGTTTTCTTTAATATTTAGATACTGATTTCAATCAGTAGCAAGCTGAGATCAGCAAGAATATCCTTATTGTCATATCTTCTTTGGAATCTGTCTTGCATCCTTGGCAGTGCCTTCACCTTGTACTGTTACAAGTATTTTGAATCAAATTCAGCATAATTTTACTTGCATTTGTTATCAATGGCATTAGTCAGTAGTATTACTGATAAAGATCAAAGATCAAAGCTCTAGCTACGGATTACAGTTTAATGTGAAAACAAAGCACAAACAAAACCTCACAGAGGACTAGTGCACAACATTATGATAAATGGGGAGGGGGTCAAAGTTGTCAAAGGTTTCATGCTCCTTGGATTCTCAATCAATGCTCTTGGAAGCAGCAGTGAAAAATCAAAGGGCGTATTTTATTGGGGAAAGCTCATGTGCATGACCTCTTTTCGGTGTTGAAGAGCAGAGTGATTATCTTTTTGTAAAAGTGATTTCATAGTAGACAACTAAGGGGCTCACGGCATTTATGAGCTAGAGTGTGCCTGACCAAGCCCAGGGTATGGGCAGTCGCTTCACATGCATATGAAAGCTGGATGATGAATACAAAAGAACTGAGAAGAATGGATGCATCTGAGTTATCATCTTGACCAAAGATGTTAAAAGTACTTTGGACTGCTGGAAGAACCAACTGGTTTGTCTTGGAGGGATAGAGACATATTGCCCCTAGAAGAAATGATGAACATACGTTGGGCATGTTACCCCGAGAGAGCAGACAAAGCCCGGAGAAGGAGAGCCTGTGTGGTGACGTGGAGCATTGGTGCACAAGAGGCCAACTCTCCAGGAGCAGAAGTGGCAACAGTGATAAACTCAACCATGGCAGCCACTGTGAGGCTAGTGCAGAAGAGGGTCACATTTACCCTTGGGTGCATTTGGTTGCTTTAAGTCTTAGCTTCACTTGAGGATATTACACAACAACAATAAAGCATATACTATCCTTCTTGATATTAAAAAAAACCACTTTCAATTTGTGTTTCATTAGCAAAATGTTAGAAATTAGATCTGCTCTCCCATGAAGAGAACTATCTTTGGAAATGCCATTCTGCTCTGATAGTAATAAAGCACCTGGCTGGGCTGGTGGATTGATGGTAGCTGATGATGAGTCAAACCATGAGCAGCGTTCATTTTGTTCCAACAGACTATACTTTTGTCTTTTGTATGCTCTCTCTGATTCAGAATCACCTCCATGGCAATGGAGGAGTGGCACTTTTTAGATCATTTCATATACTTGGGGATGCTGAGGTACTGGAGAGATGTTGGAGTAATACGTGGCAACCCTTAAAACATGCATCCTGATTACAAAAATTATAGAACTTGTGTTAGATCCTAACTTGTAATCATTATGTTTGCAGAAAGCTGCGGATGACAGGGAAAGCCTAAAGAAGGGTCTGCCTACAGCTGAGGCCTTCACTGAATTCCTTCTATGCATTCACTGGTGTGAGTACTCGGCACCAGGCAGAATATATTGAAAAAATATTTTTTCTTTTTTTTTAAAGTAAAGGTTTCTACTCATCCTTGCACTAGTTGTAGAAAACACAATCATAAAATTAAGCCCAGGACTATGGAATCCATGCCAAGCTCATAGCAATCTTATGGGACAAAGTAGGAATGCCGCTGAGGGCTTCTGAGCCTGGTCAATCTTTTGGGGTGTGGAAAGCCTCATCGGGAACCGCAGCAGAACGCATTATGCTGCCAGGGTGTCCGCCGGGCAAGAAGAGGCACGGACCTTTGGGTGTCTCCGTGCCTGGGCTACTCAGCAATGTTTGCAACTTATGCTGACTTCTTGCCATCTTCAGATTCTTTGCCTTCCCCAGTCTGCACTTCTGGGAAAGTTTTGTGGAGTCTCATTTGCCCATGTCAATAAGGCCAAAGTAGTAGTCGACATCTGCAGATTCACAGAACCCTGCTTTACAAATTACATTTGCCTCAATAGTCATGGATTCTAGTCACTGCTTACGCCGCTCAGCAAGATCAGGGCTCTCTATTTGGGCACAGTTTGAAACTTGTCCCCTCGCAGGAAGCGGGGGTGAGGGTCAAGTTCACATCATGTTGGTTCTTTCTCCTGAGGACCCTCCCCTCGTCCTATTCTTTGCTAGCCTCACTCCTAAAGCAGTTGCTTCATGGACTCAGGTATGGCCCGTTTGGATGGCTGCTTATCACCGAGGATAAGGTGCCTAATGAGCCATCATATTTACAAGTAAAAACCCCTGTGTCTTATTTAAAAATCTTTATTGATAGCTTTCATGGATCTTAGGGAGTGGTGTCAATTTCAATATCTCTACTATTATGCCAATGTAGAATACTAGTCTGTGTCCATATAATACAGCGTGCGTGATTGGTATAGATATTGTGTAAATTAGCACACTTCAACTTTGTGATGATGCTATTCTCTGTTACTATCATAGCTGGTGTGAAAATGATTTAAAGAGTGCTACCACACACTTTGAAAATGAGAGCACACGCATTTTGATTCAGAGATAGAGGAATAGCAAACAATTGCCATTAATACATTCAAGACAGTAAAATAAATTAGAAAGTATTATTTTAAAAATGTTTTCCCACTTGTCATTCGTAGCAAAACAATGAGCTATTTCGCTCCTAGTGGACAATGAAATCTATTCAACTTCATCACCTGCACGCTTCACTGTGCCTTGTAGCTTTGCGTGCTCTTGTTACCTGCCACGGAGTTGGCTTTGATGCACAGCAAAGCAGAGTCTTCATTTGCTACATGAATCTTCGGGCCTTTATTCCTGGTCTTGGAATTCGGCGGAAGCCGGATCAGTCACAAGCCAGCCTTCACGAATTGAAGGGGAGAGACTGAACATGAGCTACACTGACCGAGGATTGAATCTGAATCTGGATCTGGATCTTTGACAGATTCTGCCATTCAATGTGCTGTCACAAAAGAACACAGGCTTGTCTGTACTGTGGGCGATTTGCAGTCTCGAGTTTACATTTATTCTCTGTTTTTAAAGGATGTTCTGGCTGAACCCCGGTGGCATGGTGGTTGAGTGTGGGACTGCGGCCCACTGGGTTGGTGGTTCAAATCCAGCAGCGGCTCTCCAGGAGCAAGGCTGGACCTCCTACTCCCACCAAAAGGCAGTGATGCCACAAAAAAAGATGTTCAGTGTTTGAACACACACCCTCATTTTGTCTAAAGCATTGCAATAGCAAACAAAGCTCCAGAACTGTACAACAGAACAGCACTTTTTCATAAGAAGCTTATGATGCCCTCTTTGAGCCTTTTTAATATTTTCCAGATACTGCTGCACCATTTTCAGGGTTGATTAAGTTATCAGAATTTCCGGAGACATTTTAAAAACATACGATATAGTCAGAAATGTCCAAGAAAATAATTGCTATGAACATCAAATTTCATTTATAATTGTGAAAGATTACATGCTTTAAAAGTAGGCAGCGTATCTATCTCAGAGTAGATATCCATAGAGCCTTATTTATTTATTTATTATGTCAAGAAACAATATAGAGAATACTGCATTCTGGCAAATTCATATCTTTTTATTTATTTATTTTCACTGAGACAAAGTTAACATTTATGGAACTCCAGAGTTTTGTTATTCTAAGCACAGAGCAGAAGGAGCATTCATGAAGAGTGCTGGAAATGCTAGATAAGCTTTTAGTGACTGGCAGCGCCACAGCTAGCTCTACTTAAGTTATCTCGTATGCTTCCTGATTATTTCACCTTGTTGTTGCTAAAGGGAAAAATCTATTAACTGAGAAGAAAATCCACACCAAAGAATCAATTACTTCCTTTTTCTATATTCATCATGATAAACCACTCTTTTTTTGTTTAACATGATTATAACAGTTCTAGTGTAAGTCCCTTGAACATTCAAAGATCCTTTAGCTTTAAGAAAATTAGATATTGATGATGGGCCATCATAAATATGAGAACTAAAAACATATGTTAAAATATTTTTCCTTTATGAAGTACATTCTTCACTTGGGCCCTGCTGGGCTAGTCCTGAGTTATTCCAGAGCTGGGCTCTGCTTCTGGGCTGTATTATACCAATTAGAAAGGTGACCTTTGACAATAACCAGTGGCCTGATTTTACGTACCCCCCCCCCAATGTGAAATTGTAGAGCTGCATGTGTGGAACCTTTCCAAAAGAACAATGGAGTAAAATAAATGCCATTTTAGGATATACACCTGCAGCATTTTACAGAGTCTTTCCATTTAAACATGTTCAATTTGGATTGATTCTATGAAAATGGGCACAAAGTAAAAGTTACAGTATAGTCTAGTGTGAATTGGCTGCATTATATTTCCCTCATGAAATCACCATTATTGTAATTCTTCTTATAAAATATTTGGCAAGTAGGGAGTTAACATTATCTTAAATAGGAAATTATATTTCTTCTTTCAGAAACCTGCGATTTTCTCTGGCATTCCATAACAACAGCCAACTGTACAAATAATGAGTAATTATTCATTGTTGAAGCATTCAAGATTTTAAGTTTTGGCAATGCAGACATTCGAAAATCACTTGTTGTTTTCTCGAGAACTCTTGCTTCAAGTCCATGGGAACTTAAAATGCTTGATAGAAGATTTAAGAAGATCTTATTTACAGTGTTACATAGTGGATTAGAAGTTAACTTTGAGGCAAGTTCTACCCTTCAGGAGACATGTGACCTTAATTAAATTACTTAATTTGTGCTTGTAGGAAACCCATCTTGCAAACAATTTTAAGTTCTAATAAAATGTGCAGAGACTTCAAAATTTGCAGAAAAATATAAAATGTAAAGGACAGAATAGTGTGACAGAGTACTAATGACACTATATGATCTTCACACATTTCAAAAAGTTTGTCATTTTTAGAAGCTCCAATAAAAAGAAACGCTTTTTAATTGTATCTCTATTCCTTGATGTAGGAACTAGATATGTCTCCTATGGTGCATTTTCCCTTGTTAAAAGTTATCCTGCATGTTATGCTATCTATTTGTAACAAACTCTGGGAAAATATATCATTTATAACTGTGGCTTTACAAGTGAATTTACAACTGGATGTTGTAAAAGAAAAGAATACATGCCATTTTTACTCTTTCTAATGTTAGTCAAGGAAAGTTGTATGTATCTGTTCATACAATCCATTTTTTAAAATATTAGTTTTCTTTTTTAATAACTGTAAAGAAATAGCTGAGTTGTCTAAATGCTAAAATAGAATATGCTTTCTGATCATAATATATCCCCCATTCAAATGACAAAGACAAAGAAGTTTCATTTTATATGACACTTCCAGTGTGGTCCGATTTTACTTGTGGATTCACAGAGCATCACAATGGGGAGTGTGCCTGCAGATTCAGAGCGATGCCAGCCTGCCATTTTTACTAGTATTGCAACCACACATGAAAAATGGAGAGAAGATACAGACACTGAATTGGGGTTGGCCTAGGGGAGAAAGAAAAAATATCAAAAACCTAAAAAATCCATGAGACATATGCTTTCCAAAATTGAACTCACACTCCAGGAATTTTTTGGATGCAGACAATGAAAAACCACATGAGAAAAGTTGGGCACTGGAAAGAATGATGAGGGGATGAAACAAGCAATCGGTCAAGCTCTGCACTTCTGCCAACTCTGATGGCAGAGGCTCCAGGCCGACCTAGACAATGTCAAAGTAGTAGCAGCAGAGGCCGCCTGCTTCTTTAAAGAGCTTCACTATGTTTGTTAAAGCCTTGGCTCTCTGCGATGGAACCTTGGAAGCGCAGGCAGGAAGCAGATCACGCAGTGGTGTTACTTTGGGGAATTAATGCCAAGTCGCAGAGAATCGTTCCTGCTTTCCATGGAAGGAGATGAGTGCTTGTGCCACAACTGCTGAGCTATCTGCAGTCATGAGAGGTTCCTGGACAGCTGAATATTTCTTCAGGTGACAAATATAATTTTTAATACAACCATTTTGAGTAAAATATTGAAAACACCAACAACACAAACAAAAACAAAAACAAAGCAACAGATGAAATTAAACAATAGGCCAATACATAAACAAATGAATGAATAAAAACAATTGATTTTAGGTCATTCTTTCCTCTAATCTCGTAATTTGAATTTTTTTCCCCTAAAGAGCACTTGTCAAAGTATGGAGGATGACCCACTCAAACCAAGCCCAGAGAAGATCTGGCCGACAACAAACCACTATTCGTTCTGACAAGATAATATTTGTGAACAGAACATTTCCAATATGGGGTAGAATGCAAATAGATGCTCTCGCCCTTGAGCAGCTTCTGAAGAGATGTGTCTTGAAGCCGAGTGGGAACCATCAGAGAATCTTCATTTTTGTAAGGCATAGCCCTGGTACTTCTGTTGTGAATCTAGAAATGACTTCCCTCCCAATAAACTGATAAACATATTTCTTGAATCATCCCCGCAGCACAACCTACTGGTCTCTCTCCAGAAAGAAGGCCGAACAACAGTGCTTCGATTAGTGAGACTCTTTTGGAAGTCAGACCATCCTTTTGGATACTAAGAACGCCAGGAAAATAGCGTTCAGGGGAGTTTATGGTGAGAAGCAGAGGCTTCCAGAGCTGTCATCCCATGGTGAGGGCTTCTAATTGTCGTGTGAACACCCAGCTTGCCGACGACAAAGAGGACGGATCCTATGTAGGAATTCTCTGCAGGAGTTGCAGTGGAGGCCCAGTGTAGATCAGGTGTGTTTTCTCATCCACACTGGTTCCAGGTTATCATAAAAGGGAACACATATTAATATAAAAATCCACAGTAGAGACTTTATACTGTATATAAAATGTATATAGGCCTACTGTATATACAATGTATATAGGCCACCTTACAGAATAAAGGCTTAAATATTTATATCTCTTGTACTTTTTTTTCATTTATGGTTTTATCTAGCACAAATAAAACTCCCATCTAATAATCCATCTATTCATTTTCTTCGCTGCACAGCGTGGTGTAGGGATTGGTGACTCTGAGGGCCAGTTGGGCTGCTCTTGCTACAATGGCTGCGATTCTTGGAGGAAACGTTGTGAGTGATCTCTGCACAGTAAGACTTGCTGCACATCAGCAGCCCGGTCAGCTCCTTGACATTGTGGACCAGGAACTTGTGGAAGCCACTGGGCAGCATGTTCTTGTTGCTCTCTCACCAATGTTGAGCATCAAGATCTGGCCCTTGAATCTCCTCCGCACCCTGTCAATGCTGTTGCCAATGCTTCTGGACTTGCACCAGTTGCACTTAATCTTGACATAGCAGTCGAATTGGTGCCGGGTGAACTTCCTGGTTCTTTTTTTGACAATGTTAAGCTTCACTAGGGGTCTGAGAGCAGCCATGATGCCGGCAGGAGATGGCTGCCTCCTCCCGAAGAAGAAACACTGAAGAAGAACCACCTTGAGTACTTTAAAAGCCACTATAAAATTGGCTATGACTCCATTTGACTCATAATAAAAATTGAAGAATTGTAAAACTGTGATATTGAATTGATATATTATATAGGTCTGTGTATTTTATTAGTAACAGCTAGCTAGCATAATTTGAATGGGCTTATTTATAATGCAGCTAAGGCATCAAAGTAGACATAGGAGAATGTGCAACTGTGATTATATATGGGCAGCTGTCTATAGCAAGTAGTGATGGGAAATTTCTTGTCAGACATAGAAACATACTCAATGTTAACACACAGAGCATGTACTCATTTTCGCTTTGAATTATTGAAGGCATACATTGTATAATCATGCTAACCAGAAGCTCAAATTACTTCAACTTTTTCCTTTTTCTTCAGCAAGTATCATGAAAAAATGGCATTGATAACCTATTCTATATGTAAATAGCATGGGAAGTGGGAAAAGGGGCAGCTTTTTCACATGGTCAGCAGTGCAAAACCACTAGTAGCTTCCTGGTAAAAAGACTGGCTTCAACTCCCATAAACAGTTATAGTTTCTGAAACCCACAGGTGGTCACTGTGAGTCAGTAACATTGACTCGATGGCAGCAAGAGTTTTACAGCATAATATTTTGATGTCTTATATATTACTAAGATATGAAGAGCTTTGAAATTCTATAAACTTCACTGATATCATACTATTTACCTGCTTCCAGATGTCATTGTGTGGCAGGCACTTGGAGTGGGCTTTTAAAATGCATTACTTCTCTTCATAACCTCAGCACTGCTGGGCACAGGGTAGCATCATTCTACATTTGGTGGGTGAAGAAAGAATCTTAAGTAAATTAAGATTTCGCACAAGGTAACACTGCCACTCAGGAGCATTAAGTGATTTACAAAACTAAGTTTTCATGGCTTGGTATACAATGATTTATATCAGCTCTGTCTAAAGGAAATAAAATATCAACTACAAAAGCAATGCTAAGTTTTCTAGTAGTCAAAATGAAAAATGTAAAAAGGGAAGTTATTTCTAATATTTCCAATTAACTCAAGGAATTATAAAATTATCATTTCAACATATAATCAATATCAAATGTTAATGAGATAATTCATATATAGAAATTTGCAAAGTCTCTGATATATGCACATTTAGTTATTTATTTCAGATCACTTTATTGGGGGCTCATACAACTCTAATCACAATACATACATCCATTCATTGTGTCAAGCACATTTGTACATTTGTTGCCATCATCAATCTCAAAATATTTGCTTTCTACTTGAGTCTTTGGTATCAGCTCCTCATTTTCCCCTTGCCTTCCCCCCTCCCTCGTGAACCATTGATAATTTATAAATCATTATTATTTTGTCATGTCTTATTACACTGACCAACATCTATCATCCAGTTTTCTGTTACTTGTCCCCCAGGGAGGGGCTTATATGCAGAATCTTGTGATTGGTTTTCCTTTACTACCCCACCTTCCCCTCCACCCCTGTTACCACCATTCTCACTATTGGTCCTCAGGGTTTCATCTGTCTTGGATGCCCTGTGTTTCCAGTTCCTATTTGTACAAGTATACATCCTCTGGTCAAGCCAGATTTGCAAGACAAAATTGGGATCATGATAGTGGGTGAGGGTGGGGGCAGTAAGCATTAAAGAGGTAGAGGAAAGTTTTATGTTTCATCCTTGCTACACTCCACAATCCTTCTGTAAGGGGATGTCCAGTTGCCTACAGATGGGATTTGGGTCCCCACTCTGCACTTCCTCTCATTCCCAATGATATGATTTTTTGTTCTTTGATACCTGTGGCAGTCATGTACTCGTGTCAATTTAATGATTGGGAGTATAGGGGTGGAGTCTAGCCTGTCAATCTGGAGATAGTCAATGAGACCTCTGTGTGGGCATGGCTTTCTCCTGAAAATTCTGGAAAATCTTGTGCTATTTCCCATTGGAGGGGAGAGACCTATGACTCAGTACTAGGAGACACTCTACTGATAAGACACAGAACTCAGTCACTTGGGGTGCTCAATTGACAAGACGACAGTATGTTGATAGATTCTGAGTCGTAGAACCTGGAGGAACTGGCGGAGAAGTCACAAGGGCTTACTCTGATGGAACCAGACCTTTGAATCCAGAAAAGCCACATGGAGACTCCTGCCAGTGCTGAGATGCTTCTACCAGTACTGGATACACAAGACTCTGCTCTAACTGATCTGTGATTGTCCTGGCATCATTGCTTATGCTTTGTGAGTCAGAACAGGAATTATGGATTGGTATCAAACATATGGGCTAATATTGGGCTTATGGACTTGGACTGGACTGGGTTTGGATGCTTTCTCAATGTTTCATTCCCCTTGAATATAAACCTCTTCCTTATATGCATATGCATGCTTAAGAATTTGCTTTTCTAACACAATGCCTGATACCTGATCTCATCAACACCTTGTGATCACTCAGACTGGTGTACTTCTTCCGTGTGGGCTTTGTTGCTTCTGAGATAGCTGGTCACTTGTTTATCTTCAAGTCTTTAAGATCCAAGACACTATATCTTTTGATAGCCAGGCATGGTCAGCTTTCTTTACCACATTTGCTTATACACCTGCTTTGTCTTTAGTGATTGTTTGGGAAGGTGAGCATCATGGAATGCCAGTTTAATAGAACAAAGTGTTCTTGAATTGAGGGGGTAATTGAAAGGAAGCCCACTGTTATTCTATATATATCCAATAGAGTCATATTTCAAATGCTGAAGAGTCACATGGGGCTAATGGCTACCATATTGACAGCACAAGTGCACGTTTCAAATATAAATGTGTGATGAAACATGTCTCTTTTATGCAATATACACTGCATGTATTATTCCAGATCCTGTTTTGTTTGTGCAGTACAGTTCTTATGTGACATGTGAAACTGTAGTTGGTTCATTTTCACAAGATTGTATTCTTTGTAATTGTGTTAGTACGGGTAGACTAGAGGAACAAATTTCAGAGACACGCATATAGGTATAAGGAAAGGGTTAATATACAAAAGAAATGTGACCCTAAGAAGGCATCCCAATCCAGTCCAATGCAAAGTCATAAGTCCAATAATAACCCATATGCCCGAAATCAGTCTATAAAGTCTTGCTTCCGACTCAAGTCAGTGGGTGCAGAATTCTGGTGCCGGCAGGGGTCTCCCCATGGATCCTCGCTTCCAGGGCTCAGGTCCATCAACAGCATGCTACTCCAGCTTCAGAGGTCTGTCTTCATCAGGGCAAAGCCGAGTGGTCTCTCCGCTGGCTCCTCCAGCTTCTCGGAGGCTGCATCTTGTGTTGCCTGTGGTTAATCATCTCTGAAACTAACTCCCAACAACTGGGGAAGATAGCTTCTCATCTTCACGAGGGAAATACCGCAAGATTTCCCAGGAGTCTCAGGTGAAAAGCCATGCCCACACAGAGGCCTCATCCGTTACTCAATGACTTTCTCCTGATTAACAGGCCAGACTCCACCCCTACATTTTAATTATAAAATTAACTGACTGTCACAGTAATGATATTCTCATTGATTTTTTTTGTTGTAGGACTTTATGTTGTCCTAAAGTCTTTCAATAGTATACAATGTTTCAAGAAATATCATTTTTATACTTCCACTTACAGTAACTATACATATATAGATCATATTATTTGAAACCGAAAAATATGTTTAAAAGACAAAAATCCAGTGCCCAGTTGCAAAACTGAAATATTCTATGGGCAAAATATAGCACCATTCAGGAGAATCAAAAGAAAATGGAAGGAATTCATAGGATAATAGCAACCCCCACCCCCCCAAGCAGAGTAGCATATGATCAAGAACCAGTGGGTACTGACAGAAGAAGTTGAAGTAGAACTGAAGACATTGTTGAAAAATGGCTCCAAGAATTGACCTAATACCAACTGAAATGTATCAATGAACCAATGTGGCACTAAATGTATTCACCATGAATTTGGAATGTAGCTACCTCGTCAAATGATGGAAAGAAATCCATATTTGTGAATATTGCAAATACAGGTGACCCATCAGACAGCAGAACATATTGAAAAGTACCATCAGTATCACAAGCATGTAAAATTTTGCTGGAAATAATTTAAAAATGGTTGTCACAATACATTCAAGAATTTGGAAGCTGGCAGATCTTCAAGAAGAGAATATGGAAGGCAAGATATGATTACTATCAAAAAGATCAGATGGATTGATATCATATAATATAAGAAAGTTTTCTACCTGTGCTTTATTATCTATAGAAAGGTATTCAATAGTGTTGATCATAAACAACAACAACAACAACAAAACAATAGATAACTTTGTGAAGAAAGGGGATTGAAGATCCTTAATTGTGCTTAGGCAAAATGTACATAGACAAGGTTATGTCTTCAAACAAAACCAGAGGTTACTGTGTTGTTCAAAATTAGGAAAGATGTGTGTCATGGCTGTATCCCTTTACCATACTTATTCAGTTTATATATTTAGCAGATACTCTGAGAAAGGGGAGCAGATAAAGAGGATCAGCCACAGGGTTGGAGGGAATAATAAGCTTGCTCATCGAAAGGGAAGATGACTTAAAGACTTGGCTGATAAAGATTCAAAGCTTCTGCCTTCAGCATGGATTACTCCTCAACATAAAGAATATAAACATCCTTTCGACTAATCAACAATATCAGGATAGAGAAAAGACTGGTGTCATCCAGGATTTTGTTCCCTTGGAATCACAAGAAAAGCCTGTGGAATCAGCAGTCAAGAGAAGAAATGGCAGCTTGCCTTGGCATATGCGCTGCAAAACAATCTGCTTTAAAGTGTGAAAAGCTCAAAGATGACACTTGGATGCCTAATGTGCACTTGACTCCCACCAATTTCCCCAGTTGTCTCACGTGCTTGAGGAAGCTAGACAATGAATAAGGTAGACCAAATAATGGATGCATTTCAATTATAACATTGGTGGAAAAATTGAATACTTTGTGCCAGCATAATGGGCATAAAAGCTGTCTTGGAAGAAGTATGATCAGAATGCTCCTGAGAAGTCAGAAGGATGAGACTCTATTTCTTGTGCTTTGGACATGGTATCAGAAGTTCTGTACTTGAAGCACGATATTATGCTTGGTAAAGATGAGGGAAACTTAGGAATGACTTAAAATACCAGCTCAAATATAGCCATGACTGTGAGGATGGAACTGGCTTAGGCAACATTTCACTTGAGCATGGAGTTGCAATGAGGTGGCTCTAATTTGCCAGCCCCTAAGAAAAGTAGCAAGTTGTGTTGTTCAGTGCTGTCAAGGCTGTTCTAACCTGTACACATAATATAAGGAAGCATCACCCGGTCCCAGGCATCCTCACCATGATTCCTCTCTTTGTCGTAGCCACCGTATCAATCCATCTTGTCAAGGTTCTTCCTCCTTTACCCTGTCCCTCTACATTTCCAAGCAAGATGTCCTTCTCCAGGGATTGGTTTCTTCCGACAATATGTCTAAAGATATGAAAGAGCCTAGTCATTCTTGTCTCTAAGGAGCCTCCTAGCTGTACTTCTTCCAAGACAGGGTTGTTTGACCCTTTTGAAAGTCCAGGGTCCTCAGAGGATGGACACTGGTACAGAGAGGATAATGAAACAGAAAATCCTGGGTAGATGATAGCTTCAGGAGCAGTGGTGAGAGTGATGATACCAGGAGGGTGGAGGAAAGGTGGGGTAGAAAATGGGAACTGATTATAAGGATCTACATATAACCTCCTCCCTGGGCTACAGACAACAGGGAAGTGGGTGAAGAGAGACATCAGATTTAAGCTATGACAAAGTAATAATAATTTATGAATTATCAAGGGTTTATGGGGGAGTGGGGAAGGAGGGGAAAATGAGGATCTAATGCCATGGGCTTAGTTTGAAAGCAAATGTTATGAGAATGATGAGGGCAGTGGATATACAGACGTGCTTGACATACAATGGACTTATATATGAATTGTGATGAGTTGCATGAGCCCCCAGTAAAAGGACTTAAAAAATAAATGAGATAATAATAATAATTAATAAACAAACAAATAAGAAAGTCCATGGTCTCTTAAATACTCATTGCTAGTTACTGTAATTCAAATGCATCAATTCTTCTTCAGCCCTCCTTATTCAGCGTAAAACTTTTATTGGGGCGATTGAAAACACCAAGGCTTGTCTCAGGTTCAAACTGAGTCTTTGAAGAAGCAGTGTTGGTTTTGTACAAGTTAAAGAAGTTTTATGCTGCACACTCCTAGAGCCTGGTCTTTCACTAATGCCTTCAGTGCAGTCTGGATTTTCTTTGTTAGTACCATTGGTTCTTGATCGTATGCTACCCTCTGAAATGGTCGCCGGTTGACTCCTTCTTTCTGGGACAGTTGTTCTATGTATCCTTTCCATCCTCAGATGTTTCCTGTCTCGATCAATATTTTGTCCATACAATATTTCAGTATAGCAATTTCAGGTTTGAATTTTTCTTTACTTCTTTCAGTTGAAGTTATGCTAAGTATAATGCTTTTTTAAACTCTAGATACTTGCACATTTAATAATATTTTACTTTGTCTTCTCAATATGCCATTTGAAAATTTTTGTTCAGCTCTTTGCTTCATTTTTTTTAACATTGACTTAGCTGTTCTTTGATCAAGAGAAAGTTCCAGTGACATAAGCTTTGATCTTGTCTTCTTTCCTATCTTTTTAGTGACCTGTGACTTTATTCATGTATGACATTCTTGATGGGATCCCACCGCTTATCAGGTCTTTATCTGTCATTAGTGCTTGATGTATCAAATCTGTTCTTGAAATGGTTTTGAGATTTATATGGGCTACACTCAAGATCATATTTAGGTTCACTCAGACGTATTTTAAGCTTCAATCTGAATGTGCATATAGCAGCAATAACTTCCTGTTGTTCTTAGGGGCTGAACAATTGATGGTTTACCTCAAAGTAGACGATGGACCTCATTTTAGCTGCTGACATGAGCTTCTCCATAGTCTCTTCACACTGTTTACTTGTTGAAAAGGGCATTCGCAATGAAGAAAAGGCTGGTCTTGCAAAATTCTATCATGTGATCTCCAAATTCATTTCTATCACCAAAACCATATTTCCCAACTAGTTTTTATCTTTTTGTTTCTGATTACCAACAATTATCAATGTGTCTGGATTGCATGGTTGATTAATTTCATAGTTTATAATAGGTTTTCAATGTGTACAACACTAGGTTTGCTAGTGTTGATGCGTATATTTGCACAATAGGTGCCTTGAATCTATTTCCTTATATCTGAATAGTTCTTATTTGACTACAGACAGCATTGCACTTCAACACAGATCATGAAATGTCTTTTTTGAGGGTGAATGCAATGCCATTCTTAGTGTCTCCATCATTCCTGGCACAGTAATCATGGATTGTCTGATTTGAAATCTCCAACACCAGTCAATTCCTCCTCATTAAAGCCTACAACATTGTTCTTAAAGCATTTCACTTTGTATTTGTTGGTATCCAACTTTCCTAGATTCACATTTAGTAAATTGCAAGTCCCAATTACTAATAGTTGTTGGTGGCTCTTTCATTTTTGTGAGTCATCAGTAAATGAAGACCTTGCAGGCATTACTCCCATGGCCTTTGCTCATGTCTCATAATCATAGCCAGCTCTACTGAAAAAAGGCAACACTTTCATTTGTATGTTGAGTCCCTTCATCCTTGAAAGGCTCATCTTTGGGCACCCTATCTAATGATGTTCTGCTGATTTGTGAAGTTTTCGAGTATATGTATCCATTCAAAGTCTCTATGCAATCTGAAGGAGTTCAGAGTCCCATTCCTCAAAAGTGGACAGTGTATTCTTTTCTCAGCAGTCTCGTCTTAGCCTGGAAGCTTTACTGAACTTTGGTGAAACTTGCTATTTTTGAAAGACCAGATGCATTGCTTCTAACATCACAGCAACACACATGGCACCTCCGTATGACAAACTGACAGATAAGAAGTGGAAGTGTAGCATAAGGGTGTGTGTGTGTGTGTGTGTGTGTGTACTGCTACTGTTTAGTAATCCTCAGGCATCAAGTTGTTTTTGTCAACCCCATGTATGTATTAACGACGACAAAGTTGAAGGCTGAAATGTGAAAAACAAAAGCATGAATGGTTCAAAAGACCATTTAAGGGAAAAATCCTATTGTTGAAATGGTTGTTATAAGGAGACAAAATGTGAAATGTGTAAAGGAAAGCTGATTTGGGGTATCAAGGACCACATAAAAGAGTAAAATGGAAAAATTGGATAGTGTAAAACTTTTCAATATAAACAATATTTTACAAGTTGAGAAACTTGCAATAATGCATAAACAGATAAATTGAAAACTATTCGGCTATCATTTAATAGCGTCAACTCTTCTTATAGCTACCCAGAGAGTAAATACTTTAGAGCTATGTGGTCCAACATATGATCTCAGTTACATGCCTTTTATTACAATGTTTCACAAATGTTAAACCCATTTTTAGCTTACAGGCTCTCCAAAAATGAAGCTAGAGGCTGGATTTGTCCCTTGAGCCAGATTTTGCTGACCTTGTAAGTGTTATTCAATACAACGGCATATGAAACTGTTACATTAGTACAATAGTACGCATGAGACTGCTAAAATCGGTTTAAAGTATTGTATGTAGCAAGATACATTATTATAGTTTAAAACTACAAGTATATCAACCATACTTTATTAAGAAGGACACGGAGGCTCAGAATGATGCAGAAGAATTGCTGAGATTGGAGCAAGGCCAGTGTCTAGCTCTTGATTCATTTAGAGACCACACTTTGATCCTCTCTTGGGTGTGGCTTGCATCGGTCTTGTGGTGCCTGACAGGACTTCACAATTAATAAGGCAAGTCATGGTGTTGTTAGACAGGACTGTGCTTGTTTGCCAGCTTCTTGGAACAGAAAAGAGTAGCCCATCAGCACCATGACCACATTTCTTTTTATTAAACCTATCTTTCAAAAAAGTCATAAAGTGAACAATACTATCAACAACCTGCTCCAAAATGAACCACTTTAAAAGGCGACAGAAACCAGTCTGGCAGCTGTGGGTCCTAGAATGTTGCATGGGGAGAAAAGAGCCCCTCAGCACCTTCCCTCTAAATTAAAGCCAGAGACTGTGGGGGGAGAGCTGCTGGCATTCCATATGCTCTTACCCTCCTTGTATGACATATCCTGGGAATCTTTTCCTCAAGGTCCTCACCTCCAAACACATTTTTCTTAGAAACTTTTAGCTAAATTTAAGTATTATGAAACGTTCCTGTATTTGGAATATGCATGGGAAGACTATAAGTACTACTGACCAGATATTTAGAAAGCCTTCTTGAGGTTAACTGATAGATCATTATGTGCTCAGTAATTCCAGCAATAGAGAATCTTTCTCTGTCTTTGGAAACCTTATGATGTTCCATAAAGTTGTAATCAAAAGAGTAGTGGAAAACACAAAGGGATATCCTCTCTCTCCCCATAAGAGCTCTGTAGAATATGCATGCACTCAGTTTAGTCAAGCAGATTCCACTTGCATAGTCTGGTAGTCTCCTGAGAGAAATGCTGCAGAATGCTAATCTGAAGCATTCAATCTCATTATTAGTCCAATGAATCAAATGATACATTTTGTTAATAAAATATAAATCAATGTCTTAACTTGACTGAGATAAAAGACTTCTAAAGGCCACATTATTTGGTTATGAGCACATAATGAAAAATTCCATAACGACAGCCTAAGAGTATATTGTTTCCAACATTTTCTTGATTAAACCAATCACTACATTCTTTGAGGTACTTAGAGAATAAATGATAATTATTAAATCATACTATCTTGCTGATTCTAAGAATTTGGGGGTGACTAAGAGGTAGTCACTGGATTGTAGCTTCCTAAAGTCGAGAACTGGCAAAGGAGAGGTAGGCTCACAATGAGGTGGATTGACCCAGTGGCTGCACCAAGGGGCTCATGCATAGGGACAATTGCAAAGATGACATTGTATTGATCATTGTTTTCTTCTCTTGTGCATGGGGTTCCTGTGAGTAATAATGGGCTTAATGGAACCTAGCAACAACAAAATCAAAAGCAAGATTTATATCATTTTAAAATCAAAAGCAAGATTTATATAATTTTGGTCTAGCATGGAAGCTAGTAAAAATAGCAAAACTATATTGACAGCATTAAGTAACACTTATCTTAGTTTTAGTTGCTTTCTTCTCATTGTTATGTAATATAAAGCAATTGGTGGAATTATTATCATTGTTATATAAAATTTCATGGTAGTGGTTGTCATGAAGAGAAAGGAGCATGAAGCCTGTGAAGAGTATTCAGGGACTCAAGTAATGTGTACAATTTTTTTATAATTTAAAATTATGAGACACATCTGCCAAAATGTTAAAATTCTATGAAATTCATTGGTCTTTCACAGGCATTAGTTTTTTATTTTCTATAAATTTCTGAGTATTTAAAACCTTTAAAATTAAAAAAATGTTAATGCCAGGTTAAGAAGCTGTGTTAGTCCAGGTAGTCCAGAAAAACACATTCATAAGCATGCAGATGTTTATAGGGGAGAGGTTTATATACAAGAAGAATGGAACATTGAGAAAGCATTTTAACCCAGTCCAGTCCAAGGCCATGCCTCTGATATTAGCCCATATGTCTGATACCAGTCTATAATGTCTTCTTCCAACTCATGAAGCATGTGCAATGACGCCAGGACAATCATAGGGCAGTGGTGCAGAGTCTTGTGTATCCAGTGGTGGTAGAAGCATCTCAGCACTGGCAGGAGTCTCCACGTGGCTTTTCTGGTTCCATCAGAGTAAACCCATGTGGCTTCTCCTCCGGCTCCTCCAGGACTCAGGATCTATCAGCGTGCTGCCATGTTGTCTGCCCAATAAAGTGTATCCAAGAGACTGTCATAAGTCTCTCAAATCCAATTGAGAAATACTGCAAGATTTCCTAGTATTCTCAGGGGAAAGTCATGCCCACACAAAGGTATCATTGGCTATCTCCAGATTGACAGGCTAGACTCCACCCCTATACTCCCAATCATGAAATTGACACCAAAGTACGTGACTGCCACAGAGACAGAAAATATTGTATTTATATCACCTGAATATTTTAAGGCTAGTCAAAATCCAGTTGTAATGAAGTTGATTCTAAATCGTAGAAGTCCCATATGTGTGAGGGTAGGTCTCTGCTCCAGAGGGTTTTCAAGGATTGCTTTTTTGAAAGCTGGTGAGCAGGTGTTTCTTTCGAAGTGCCTCTACATTCCCCTACTGTCTCTTTTACTATCCTTTTCTCTTGATGGAAATGTCCAATGGTCTCATACATTGCGTTTTATACCCTTGTTGCATTCAGAATCAGGAAGGTTTTGACATTTCGGGAGTATGCCAACACATAATGAAATAGATATAGTTCTCAAATTTTAAAGAAAATTAGAGATATTGAAATAAAAGTCATAAATATACATTTTCCTAATAATTTTCATGGATTTTCTGTACCTATTAATATCTTCTAGATTTAAGGAAAATCACAGCATTTATGAATTATATTCAGTGCATGATATTTTGCACTGCCAATCCAAAGTCATTTAGAAAAAAAGACAAAATTTAAAAATCCACAGCACAGCAAGAGTAATAAACCTTCCCAGAACATAGTCATAATCAATGTGAATTCTGGAGGCATGGAATGGAGACCCAATGCCCATATGTAAACAGTTCGCCATGCCCTCACAGGGATCACAGGGAAGGGGTCACAGGGAAAATATGAGCCAGTCAAGGTGCAGTATAACACCAATGAAACATAATTTTCCTCAGGCTCTTTGGTGCTTCTTTCACCCCACTTTCATGATCTCAATTCGACCTTATGAATCAGATTACATCATAACACGCACAGTGCTACAGATAAGAGCCTGCAACAAAAGGAATCCAGGATGTATGTACCCCACAGGAAAAACAATGAAAGTAGAGATAACAGGAGGATTGGGGAAAGGTGCAGTGAGACAAGGGGAGTTCATTACAGGGATTAATATATAAGCCCCTCCCACTGGACAAACAATGGAAAAGTGGGTGAGGGGCAATGGATGATGATGTAAGATATGAAGATAATAATCTATAACTTATCAAGAGTTCACGAGGAAGGGTGGGTGGAAGAATTGGGGGGAGAAATGGGGAGCTGATATCAGGGAATCAAGTGGGAAGAGAATGTTTTGAAAATGATGATGGCAGTACATGTGCAAATGTGCTTGACACGATGTGATAAGAGATGTAAGAGCCCCTCAATAAAATGCTTAATAAGAAAAAAGCGCAATGAATTTGAATACAGAAATGATAATACCAATATCAATAGTATCAGACCAAAAAGTTCTTGTTTGGGTGATATGACTTGTATATTAAATTTTATGTTACAGAAATTGAATGGCTTACATTTTATTACAAACAGTAATGTATATGAAATGCATGTATGAGAAAAAGATAGTCTTATGAAATTAGAGTAATAGCATCCATTGAAAGTTTAATCCATATGCAACTTAAATAAAATCAAGCATCTTTAGTCAAAAGAACACATATATTTTGTAATATGAAATGTAAAGGACCAAAAAGAGCATATTAGAGATATCTGCATGTACAATCACTCTCTGTAATATGGACTAACTCATATTCTGCCTTTGACAAGCAAGTTATAAGTTAAAAGGGTACACAGACAATCTGCGTGGGAGGCGAGAATTCTACCACTGAACCACCAATGCTGCTAACACAGACAATCTGTTTACGGTAATGAAAACATGTGAGAATGCTTAAGAGTTAAGTTTTAACATAATAAATATAAGTTAATGTCACTGAACTTTTGGCAAATGTTGAAATTTAATTGGGAATATTTTAGAAGAAAACAGTTTCAAAATTTCAACTCCTCTTGGCCATCAAGCGTTCATATCTGTGTGCTCACAAAAGATTCCTGAAGCTCTCAGGCCAATAAGGAGCACCTCCAAATGATCTGTAGATAAACAAACAGTGCACCTCAAGTTCTACTAATGTGTTCTATTCTCAATTCTAACGGACTTCCCTTTTTGTCCCCGAAGTGGCACCAGTTGCTATATGGATTTGATTTCCCCCCCCACGACTGGTGATTTCTTTTCTTTTCTTTCTCTCTTAACCCTAATCCTCACCCTAACCCTAACACTAAGTGATGATTTCTTTTCAAATGACAGAAATATATGAAAAGAATCCAGGATCGACAACTGGAATTCTATAAGGCAATTTCTTTTAATCTGGGAGCACCTAAAGGGCTATATTATCCTAATTATGAAAGTAAAATTCTCTTTTCTAAAAGACTTTATTGGCAAGTATATTAAAAAGATTTACCAAGAGACATTTTGGAAATGTCAGTAATTATACTGAAGTCAGCACGCTGTGTTCTGCTGCTTTTCCCTGAGGTCAGCCATAAGTTTGTTTGAACTCTGTGTAGCAGGTTGTATCACCTGTGGCCACAATCACAGGTCTAGGAGACTGGTGGTTGGCAGATCTATCTCTCTCTACATGGTCTCTCATCCTCGAGAACAGTTTGGAGTTCATAGCTTGCTGATGATATTCCCCCCAAAGCAAGATACAAGACTCAAGCCTACTGCTGTTCAGTTGATGCCAACTCATGGCATCCTGTCAAAACAGGGTAGAAATGTACACGTGAGTTTCAGAGACTGTAGCTATGAACAGGAGTTGAAGTCCCTGTCTTTCTCCCCTGAAGTGACTGGTTTCTTTGAATGGCTGGCCTTGAGGTAATATCCATTTCTTGAATAAATGTATAAAAATAACATTCATTAAAATAATTCGGTAGATTGTCATGACAAGAAATTAAAGTGTTAGTGGTAACAGCTATAGAGATTATGATATTCTTGGAAAGAATGTGACATAACCCTCACCTATACCGATGTTCATTGACCCTTGCAGAAAACACAAGCATTCAATGGTTGATCAAAAAAGAGAGAATTAGTGGTGTTGCAGGCGGCGAGAAGTTGTGGAAGGAGCCTCCTGGCTTCCCTGGCCAAGAGATGAAGTCCCTTCTCTGGAATGGTGGCACGGTCATGTGCTGACCTGGTCACGAGGGGAAGGTTTCTCTCTGAGGGCATTCTTGACATGAAATCCACAGCATTCAGAGAAAAGGCATATTCTCACATGTCCAGAGACAACGAATGAGTCGCTATATAATGTTTGGGGCCCAATACAATATGGGAATGTGGAGGGTCTTTGCTTCAAAGTTGGGAAGAATATTAAGCAATAGTAGAACAATTTATTGAGCACAAGAATTTGTCAACTATCGGACTGTGGGACCATGTGTGACTGCGTGGTTGCATTACGCTCAACTCTTCCCGCCTGAGATTCAGAGAAGCCACTCGGATTAATGACACTATATTGTCAAAGGGAGGGTGAGGCCAGGGGAACTAATGAGGAGGCAAAGCAGAAGCCTTTGTGCTTGCTGTCACCCCTGGAACAAGTGTCCAGGAAATGGCGGGGCAAAAACGTGCGCAGGGTCCAAACTTATCTGCCGCTTCCTCTTCCCCAAGGAGTTAAACGGTGTTTTGGGAAGGAGGACAGGAACTGGAATTTTTAGGAGCTGAAAAATAATAACAGCAACAATTCTAAAAGGTACCTTTGTTGGCCAGTTTTGTTGAGATATAATGCATATACTGTACACTATCCACTGAATAAATACAATACTGTGGTGTATAGTATAGCCACTGATGTCTGCAACCGTTTGCACCATTTTAGAACATTCTCATCTCGTCACTGGCAAAAGCAGCCCTGTGCCTCTACTTTCTCCTGTGTTGTACAATGAGTTCCTTTATATGACTTTGTGCTTTCGTTTTTGGAAAACAACTCAGCAGGTTTTACCCTATGCCTTCAAGAGACATCTGTGGCCTGGTTTTGTATCCCGAAAGGTATGGGGTTTTCTCCAGGTTAAATGGGATTTCCTAGGTAAACTGTAAACAATTTAGTTTAAGTACTTCTTGTTTGGTTATGGACTGTATCTGGTCCCAAGTTTGGCATGCACTGTGCACAAATGGTTGGTATTTTATGCAATTGAATGATTATACATTATGCAAATGTATATATAAGTAGTGTGCTGAGAAAATGAAGTGACTGTGGTCTACCAAGAGGAGATTTGTGGCTGTGTGAGTTTGGGTAGATTAGAGAAACAAATCCCGGGATACTCATATGTATCCTGGAAAGAGCTTTAGATACAAGAGCAGTTGAATATTGAGAAAACACCTCATCAAGTCCTTAAGTCCAATATCAGTCCATATGTCCTATACCAATCTATAAAGGCCTTTTCAGACTCACAAAACAAATGCAATGACACCAGATGCAAGAAAATCACAACTTAGTGAGTGCCAAGTCTTGTGGATCCAGTGGTGGTAGAAGCATCTCAGCTCTGGCAAGGATCTCCATGTGACTCTACCAGTTCCAGGGTCTTTCACAGGGTCTTTCAGCATAGTGCCCTGTGTCTTGTCAGTACAGCATCTCTGAGGGAGTGATGAGAGACACAGAGAGAGAAAGAGAGAGAGAGTCAGTCCCCTGCCTCCAAGGAGGCATGACAGAAGTTTCCAGAATCCTCAGGAAAAGGCTACGCCCATAAAGAAGCCTCCTTGGCTCTCCCCTAATTGGCAGACTAGACTCCATCCCTCACTGTCATCCCTCAAACTGACAAGTGGTTATATAACTATCACAGTTGTTTGGGGCCATATCTTTAAATTGATCAAGAGTTTGTATATATAAGAAGCGAACTTCACAGATGTTACAGTGAGAGGACATAGAAGGAAGATAGAAGAGAAAAGACAAGAGGAAAATAACATGCTTTCTAAGTCATACCGTGGGCCAAGGACTGTAATACTGAAAACAACAACAACTTGCAGGAGAACCCCAAACAGACTGGTAGCAAGAGGCCCAAGTGGGGGCCCAGTGGAAATAGACAAAGAAGGAGTTGGCAGTAATAGAGGGTAGGGTCAAGAGGTGCCTGTTCTGAGGGGACACAGAGGAGCTTGTCCTCAGAGCTATGAAAAGGGGCCTGCCTGGCTGAAAGTGGCTGAAGGAGCTAACCTGCACTGAGAGGGAGTCCCTACAGTAAGGTGACCAGACGCCCCACTTATTAACAATTTGTCCTGTGTTCTGCGGCATTTTAAAATCAGATAAATGTATTACGATACTACTTTTTGCATTCTAAGAACACTTTTGTTGCTCCATATAGACTAAATTTTAAATCCGCCCCCTCCCTCCCGGTCAATGGTGTCTCGCTTAAAATCTGCACACTTTGCAAAGGGAAGCTTTGCCTGCATGCTTCCTGATCCCGCTACTTTCTTAAGAAAACATTTAATTGTAAATGTGGTCTGTGTGATGATTCCTACAGATTTCTGAACCTAGATGAGGATTAGCGAGTACCATGGAGGGATAGCTGGTATCAGAATTGTTACAAAGAGTGGAAAGTGAAGAGAGGCATGCTTCATCTATACCTGAGTGGGATCAGTTTTTGGCTGATTTTGAGTCATGCTGTTGACCTTGAAGTTAGTCAGATTCTGACAACACTGGCACTACTATGTGGATTGCCAACCACAATTCCAGCCCTAAAGAAACATTTACTTTCTATCTTTACAGATTTTCTTATTATGAATGTTCATCTGAATCAGATTATAGGGTATATGTTCTTTTATGATTGACTTCTTTCACTGACTGTACTGTTTTTAAGATTCTTCTGTGTGGCCAAAAACTGTAATTGAGTTGATTCCAACTCTCTGTGAGTCTTAGCATGTATTTGTATAAGAATTGAGTCTTTAAATCTAAATGTTCTCATATGTGTAAATGTAGTTAACTAGAGAATTAAATCATTTGATCAAAATAGCATTAATAAACCCACTAATCAGTGGGTTTTGAGAGAAGAAAGCTCATCTAATTACAGGAAAAATAATATAACTTGTACATGTCATCAAAAAGTTAGCACATACTCAGTAAAACGATAGACCTGACATAGAGAAAGAAAGCTTGAAAGACAATGAGGGGTCAGAGGGCAGAGAGGTTATATGGCCTAGGGGTAATCAAAATATGGCAGGGAAGAGTATTTAGCTTGGGAGGTGTTCAAGAGGCCATATAAATGGAATTAGTTAGGTATATACCAGATTTAATTTAAATTTCACCACAACCTGGCAGTATATTGAGAGGATTCTATTTTCATAATGAATTTCTAAATTAAAATTCATGGATGATGTGTAAAAAGGGCCAATTGCTTTCATAATATAATTCAGTGTGTCCATTCTGTGATTCTATAGAAAGAAAAACAAAAACCTAGACTGTAGGTAAACGTAGCTTATATTTTTTTGTATTTCTTGCTGCTCTCATGATGTCCTAACCAACTGTAATACTGAAGTTCATGGACCAGTGAAAAATAGTTTCAGGTTGGCCTTCTGGATTTGGAACATGAACCAAATGGGAAATGAGGGTATGAAAGATAGAGGGGGGAAAAGGAACCATTTGAAAATTAAAATGGTGGTGCCTTTAGGAAATATCACTTGAGTATAAAACTGGGTAAATGACACATTGGAATGATGCTGGTAATTTCCCACTGCTGTGCATATAAATGATGCAGAGAATATTGGATGCTTGCTTCTTTGTACTGAGAACTGCCTGTTTGCTTCCAGGCCTGGCAGAGGTGAGAGCAGTGCTGAGAGGAGTGAGGGAACACCCAATAAAGGGAATTCAAAATTACTTGCCTTGCACAGGATCCAGGGAAATGGAAGAGATCTAAACTTGCCACCTGAAAGCCAGACATAGGGAAGATGTGCAGTTTATTGAACCTGGAAACTGGCCTACCACATTGGCAGGTGTAGTACGACGCTTCTTAAATAATTAAAATTTGCAGCTAATTGCTCAGTACATAACAAAATTACCAGCTCGTCATTGGTGTCTTCTTTGCAAGTACCAACCAGACTTATGTGAAGTCTCTTTTCTTTAAAAAATTGCCAACAAAGCATCTGAAAACCACTGACGTACAGCTCATTGGCAAATAAATGTCTGCAGCACTTAGGTGGCCCTTTGACAGTAGCTGTGATGTATATTTTTCATGTTTTAGAATGATAAATGCAACATCTTCTTGGAGCATAATTTTTATAAAAATGACAGATGGGGAAGGCAACATGTCCAAGCAAGCTGCTTGTCACAGGTTACTGCTGGGCTCTTTCCTTTTCATAAAAATATCACTCTATTAATGCTCTTCAGTTGCTCTTTCTTAGCGGAAGTAGAGGCATGTGTTAAATATTGAGACATAGCACTGCAAACACTTCACAGAACAGACTGCTATTTATTAAGTGACTGTCTAAAACCAATGTTCAAAATCAGTGTTATGCAATGAGAACCAAGTATAAGACATACATAAAATTTAATTTTGGAGTAGGCACATTTTAAAAAGTCAAAAGAATCAATTGAACTTATTTTCATTTATTTAACTTAACCCAATATAGAGCCAAAGATAATTATTGAGCACGTCATAAGTATGACAGGAGTTCTAGGTGATGGCTCAAAGATTGGTGGTTCAGATTCATGACCCACTGCATGGGAAAAAGATTTCCCTCTGCTTTCCTCTTCCTTTATGACCTTGAAAACACTATGGGTCAGTTTGACTCTGTCCTATAGGGTGACCCAAAGTCAGAATTGACTCATTGGCAGGTATTGGTCTTTAGGTTTAATCAATATAGAATTATTAATAAATATTTGTACTTGTTTTTTATTTATCAGCCTTTGAAATCCAATGTATTTTGTCCATCTATACAAACTCACCACATTTCAAATCTTCATCATCTTGTGTGGTAGTAAGGGTTGTTCAGTGCCATCAAGTTGGTACTTAATCATAGTTATGCCATGCGCAGCAGAAGAACTGCTATACTGGAAAACAACAATTCATAGAAACATTGGACAAGTCTGAATCTGTCACTGATTAACTGCTCAGTCTTGCTCAAAGGATCACTCCTGTCTCTGGGATTTCTCATTTGTTTTCTATTGCTTATATAATCAATTGCCACAAACAGTGGCTGGACTCAACCTTTATGATCTTGTAGTTTGGTAGATCATAAGTCTGGCATGGGATGGACTTCAGTAGGCCACAATCTAGGCATTCGGGAGGTTGGACAACTTTCAAAATTCTCTAAAGAAGAACCCATCTCCTTGCTTTGTCCTTCTTTGGCGGCCTGCCTGCATCCCATGGATAATGACCCCCTTTCATCTTTGTGATAATTACATAATCTGGTATCAATTTGGGATTTGAGACGATCAAGAATGAAGGGGTGGAGTAGTCTAGTCTGTCAATAGGGTCACAACCATAGAGACCTCTGTGGGCATGGCCTTCCCCTGAGGATTCTGGGGAAACTCTGATATTTCTTCCTGGAAGGACGGAGACATTTTCTTACTTTACTTACTTTCTTGGAGACTCTCAACTGCCAAGGAGGACTCCCTTATAGAGATTCCTGAGGAGAAACCACATGGACTTACCCTGATGCAACCAGAACCCCGAACCCAAAGAAGCCACATGGAGACCCCTACCAGCACTGAGATGCTTACAACACCAGTGGATCCCAAGACTTTCTACCCACTGGCCTGTGATCATCCTGCATTAGGAGTCATTGCATGTATTTTGTGAGTCAGAAGAGGACTTTATAGAATGGTATCAGACATATGGGCTAATATAGGATATATGGGCTTGGGCTGGAATGGGTTGAGATTCTTTCTTAATGTGCAATTACCCTTTACATGAAACTCTCTCATACATATATGAGTGTCTCTGAATTTGCTTCTCTACTCTACCCAGACTGCCACAATCTTCAAAGTCATTAATTGTGGTTTGTATCAGATGACTCAACCTCAGACCCACTCACTCTGCTTTTCCCACTCACTCTGATTTCCCTCTTCTGCTTTGAAAAGACCCTTTTCATGAACTCTTACATTGGACCCATTTGAGTTCCTATGGTAATCTTTTTCTTTTAAAAATCAGTTAATTGGTGACTTTAGTAATAGTATCTGCAATTTAATTCTCCCTTTTCAATGTTACCTACAATAGTCACAGAATCCAGAGAATAATAGAAGGTGGAAATTGTTGGGGGCCTCTTCTCCTTCCAGTTCCGAATACTATTCCCCTCATAGCATTACTGTGACTATTAAAGTGAGAACTTCAAAGAGTGACTAGCAGAGAGTAACTCATTACTGCTGGTAATGCTATGTTAACTAGAGGGGAAAACTATTAGGAGAAGAAATTAAAACATCGTAGTGATTCAGTGTCGATAACTTGGGATGAGTTTGAAATGAGTGTCCACGCAAGAAGTCAATGCTTTATGTTCTGAGAATGTTAGCTATGGAATGTGATGTTGAACCACAGTCTTCATATTGAAAAGTGGAGTAAACCTGATAGCTGGGCTAAATATAGGTAAGAATAACAAGGATTATGAGTCAAAATTCTGTGCAGATGATAATCAGGAAAAGGGAGCTGGCTTTATAATCATGAGACCTGTGACATTTTATGGAAGGCTACTTACTTTGATTCTCTGTTGTAGCCACCTGAATTAGTAAATAATTTCTTTTAGCTGGGGTTTTGTTGAAGTACTTAGGACCAATAAACAGGCACGTGCCTATTATAGATGTGCATAAGACGTCTGTCAGCTGTTCCTTGAGACTCTTCTCTCAAATAATATTTGTACTGTCCTCAGAGCACAGAAATTGTGTGTTTCCAGGATGTTTGCGAGTTCAATGAGATTCAGACTGAGTGCGCATGTTAGGTTGGCCAGCAATTGAGTAAGTGTTGCAATGGACAAGAAAGGGCACACTGTGATTCAGACCAGAAACTGCTTCAGTGATGAAGTTCGACAACGAGTCTTCAAAATAGGGATGTCAAGGGGACCTTTCTTACACATTGTTACTGGTATTAACCAACAACCAAGGTGGCACACTGAAAATAATGACATAAACTAAATAGGAGGGAGGGGACAACTCATAATTCCCTTTTCTTTCAGTTCTTTTTAACTCAAAAGTAAACTGCAGGCACAGAGTCTTGGTAAGATATATGCATATGAGGGAATAAACTAAAAGAAAACAACCCGTTTGTTTTTGTGTCATTTTTAGGCATTTTCTGATAAGAATGAAATACATATGCAAGTAGGAGCTGTGAAACATGAATGGTGTAATTTTCCTGATTTGGAATATGAATCAAATGCTCTTCTATTTGAATTAAGAACTGGCATTGTACAACATACTGATGCATGCTAAAACTCCTGGTAGTAATTTAAAAGTAAAATTTCTCTCTCTCAGAATGAAATTAAATAGCAATTCTAAAACATGACAACACATTGAGAAAGAAACAGACAGAGACTGTGGAGAGAAATTATTTTATATTTTAATACCTGTAATAATGCTTCTTGCTTTTTGGATCCAGTGCAGCTGACTTTTTATGTTTGCAGTGGGTTCTGCCTATTATGTAATCGGGCCTGCAGGAGGACTCTGGAGTGAAAATGCCATGGAGAATTCTAGGTGCTCCTTCTGTTGGTTCTGTAACCTCAGATTAATTATTTAAGTGCTTTGTGCCTCAGCTCTCCGCACATTTGAAAAGGAGGTCTGGTGGGGTTTTTGTATGGGAAATTTGGTTAATTCATAAATATCAATCAAAATGCTCTCGATCTTGCACCAGGAGGGCATAAGCTACACAGTAATAGGGAGGGTTGTCTCTGTTGCCCCAAGTACCTACGTTAGTGGTCAAGAAAGCACTGTTGAAACAATGACTCCATCTGCCGTACCAAATCCCTGGTTTCCTGGGCACTGGCCAGCGTCACAGTTCCACTTCCTTTCAGTATATATTCTGGACCTTTCTTTCTAAGCTCTTGAACCACTCTTTTTAGATTAAGGGAAGAAATATCATTTTTAAAAGCTCCTGGGGTAATTTTAATGGATTCCAGATTTAGGAGTCATTGCACTTTTAATGCATTTAAATATTTCCATGCTTCTCCTTACCCCAGTCTCTCTTCCTGCTTTTCTCATTTAATTTCTCCTCATGGTGAAATTATAAATATCCTTCTGTGCCAAGTTTCTCCTTTCCATGGCCTAGGACAATGGGACACAGAGTCCGCGTGTCACATTTATTTATGGGTACCTGGTGTGAACACAGAATGTTATCAGCTATTGGAATCCCAGGCACATATTGTATGCATGCTTTGTATTTACATAATGTTACACATAAGAATACTTGAACTAGTTACTGGATAAGTGATTAATTGCTGAAGAATCCACTGCTCCAGAGAAAGGACTTTGGAATGGGATTGAAGGCAAAGCTTTAGAGATGAATTCATCCCAGCATTTTTATTTAAATGAAAGTTCAAGCGGCTTCTATAATGTGTATATACATAGGAATAGCATATCTGATGAAGGAGTTCTGTGATGTGTAGACATGTAACATGCTTTGATTGTAGTATGATAGTATGATGTCTTAGAAGCAATTGACTGCAGAAGGGCTTCCTTCCAATAGACATCTACCTTAATTACTGCACATGCTTTTCAGTGAGAAAATAAAGACAGGATAGGAAAATGGAAATTATAGTTTTTGTAAAAATTCTGGAGTAAAAATATATCCTTATTCTTCCCTTCCCTCTCAAAAAATGAAGAAGTTTATCAAATAAATAGAAAACATAGCAGAAAGTTTCACCAGGGGAAATAGAGTTTAAGTATTACTTTGTTCTTCAGTACTTAGCTAAAATATATGAGATTTTCTTAGCCCTGGTGGTGTAATGACAATGAGTTTGCTTGTTTGTTTTGAGTCCCAATACAGAGTTGCAATATTATCTTACTATATGGGGTCTAGTTCTATGATGCAATTTGAGGGGCAAACATTCAACTATGACTTCATGTATTTGACATCTACTTGGTTGACCACCAAAGAGTCATATCTTGGAATGAAGCACCAAGATCTGTATCAAAATTCTAATAATTAAAATTTTTGAGAGGTCAGTAAAGCTTCAGTGAGAATTAGTTAAAGTACTAGACTGAGAAATTCCTTTGAAAGCTTGCCATCTGCCAGCATGACTGCCATGGAAGATCTCTTTGAGTACAGACAGGCCTAGCAAAGAGAATGTCCCAAGATTGATCAGGTTTCCCTCACAAGCATGTTTACTGTGTGTGCCAGGTTGGGTAGACTAGGGAAGCAAATCCACAGACTGGGTAGATTAGATAAACAAATTCATAGACACTCATATGTGTATAAGAAAAAAAACTTTATATACAAGATAGATTGAATATTAAGCACTGCAGCCTCATCCAGATCAAGCTTATGTGTGATATTAGCCCCTATATCTGATACCAATCTTTCTGGCAGGGTTCTCTTAGAGAAATAAAACCAGGACAGTAGTAATTCTCTTTATAAATTTATATAGAGAGAAGGGTATATAAGATAAGAAAGAAACAGTTAACTATCTATAAAACAGTACAAATTGCTCGGTACAACTCACCTGCATGAGCAGCTAGAAGACTGGCAGTCCTTCAAGTCTTGAGGGCCGCTGAGTAGTCCTCTGTAGAACAATCCAGGCTATCTGGTCACAGGCAGCAAGCAGGAGAGCAGGTCGCCAACATTCAGCCAGATGACAGAGTCCGACACTCCCCAGCTCAAGAGATGTATATCCCAGGAGTGTGGCAAAGCAGGGCTTGAAGGAACCTCAACTCACAGGTACACAGTCCACAATTAGGTGTCCCACGGGTAGTGTTGCTTGGAGGTCGAGGCACAGGACGAACAAGGCTGCTGTCTGGTCTGAAGATCCAAAAGCAAGAGAGCAAGGGTGGGACTCGCCAAGCCTTTTCTATGTCCCTTCAATTGATGGAGTGTGTTGATTAGCCATGTCATCACAACAGACCTACCTATCATCTTTGGTCACGTTGGCACCACAGGCTTACCTATAACACAATCTAAAAAGTCCTCTTCAGATATATGAAGCACATGTAATGATGCCAACTACAGAAAGAGCACAGGCTGGTGGATGGGAAGTCTTGTGGATCCATTGGTGGTATAAGCATCTCAGTGCTGGCCAGGGTCTCTATATGGTTTCTCCAGCTTAGGGCACTGGCACTAGTGTAGTGCTCACATGTCTTGTCAGCAGGAATGTCATCCAGAGCATGAGTCTGTCTTCTGCCTTCAGCAAGCTATTTATCTCTTTAGTGGCTCCAAATCAGGTCATCAAGCTGTGACCTGATTGACAAGACCGAACTCTTAATACTCAAATTGACCACAGATCTTGGAACTACTCGCTGTGATAACTGTGACTTGCTAGCGTGGACCCTGTACTTTTTCACTGAACCCAGTCCAAACAGATTTAATTATGTAGACAACCAAAGCTCAAGGGTGAATTTGTGACCAGGTCAGTTCTTACATTTGACATGTTTCCACAGTAAAAAGAGTTGGTGAAGGCTGCAACCCCCATTGTGGTTTCTCTTGTGCATCACAACTGTGTGGACACAGAGCAGGATGGGTTGAGGCAGGCTTCCTCTTTGGGCCCCACGTTACTCTTCCCTTAACAGATGCTGAGCAGTGCAACATCATAGGGGAGGCAGAGTTTCCCAGTAAGTAAGCTGTGTAATAAGAACAAAATCCCTGCAGACTTGTCAAAATTAATTAAACAAGGAAAGATTTCATAGACATAGCTCCAAGCTATACCAAATAGACGTAAGAGAGCCGAAAGGGAGGACCTTTATTGTAAAAACACTGGGTTCTTTTACTCTTCCGATTCCCTACACAGCTTCTCAAACCAAGTGACATTCTCCTGAGTACTGACGAAAAAGGGACTAATGCATGGTGAATTTAGAGACAGAGTCAGACCCCACAACTGTTTTATAAATAAATCAGTGTGCTCGTTCTGAAAATTGATGGACCAGGCATTAACCCCCATGTGCGCTTGTCCTAGTTCTGCCACGTAGCCATACATAGAACCGTCAACGTCTCATTATTTGGTACCAAAGGCGTCATGGTGGCATAACAGTTACACCTCGGTTTGCGGACCACAAGCTCAGCAGTTTGAACCCTCTGTTTGCTCTGCAGGGACGCAGGGGACTTTATAAATCGAGACAGATTTCCAGCCTTGGTAAGTCCTTGGAGGCCCTTCGACCCTGTCCAGAGAGTTTCTCCAAGTCAGAATAAGGGATGGCACTGCATGAGCTTTGTTTTGGTACCAGAGAATTTAAAAGGAACAAAAGTGATTCTATTTGTTAAAAAAAAAATCAAGTAAAGAAATAAAATATGGAAATACAAGTCAGGCTGATCTTGAAGAATATGCTTATCATTTCAAGGGTTAATGACATTGATTTTTGATCTTAAAAAAAGGAAAGTGAATTGGTCAACAATATGCTAACAGCCGCTTCACAGACTGTGTCTAAAATGGTATTCTTTAAGCATCTTTGATCAACGGTCCCATTAATTCCACTAAAACTGCTCACAGAGCAACAAAGAGATAGGACCTAAATAATATGCACCCCTAAATTAGAATATCAAGGCAAGCAGATTTGTAGTATAGGGTATCATGCTGTGGCAAATATACCTTCTTGGTCCTAATAAAAATCATACTTTGATAAAAATGATTTGCTAGGAATTTAATGTCTCACATCTCATTTAGAATAAACATTACATTGTAATTGATCACCAAATGCGCAGAAAGAAAATAAATAGTCACAACTAAGATCAGAAGAACTTATTTATTTCCCTGTGCTGGAGATAAATGGCAACTCCAGGAGAGGTCTGCGGACTTGTTGCATTCGTTCTGTAATGTTGAATTTTGAGAGTTTTACTTTTATATGAATGTATGATATGGAAATTTTTAGCTTGTTAAACCTGGTTGCTTAGAGACAACAGACTGATTAGAGGATAGTTGCTATTTGCATCTATAATTACTGTGATTACTCTTACTGGGGTAGCCCTCGGTGGGATCTTGAAAATGATAATAGGATGCAGCATTTCTCAAACTGAGGGCAATAAAATGCAATATATGCCCCCGTAAAAAAGATTTATAACGTCACTTCTTTGCCATTTCAGTGGGCTCACTTAAAGAATAATACAATTATTTGCTCTCAGCTGATGTAGTGGCTCCCTTTTCCATCCCATTATGAAATGGAATCAAAGGTTATTAGTAAAGACAAGGAGAGGAGAGCAAAACCCTTCTGAGAAAAGAATGCCCGAGATTGATCATACCAAGGTATCTCTCTGATAATCGAGTGAATGGCTACTTAAAACATCCCAAGGTGAGTATTTTGTTTCTCTTGTGATCATATTAGTGAGTAATAAATAGCCTGAAAATAGATTATATTTTTATTTATTTATACTGAATCTTAGGACAGGCTCATCAGGATTGGCAAATTGAGGATACAATCAGTGTTAGCTTGGTTTAATTGTATCTACTTTGTCCTTCAAACAAATGTAATCACAGCAAACAAAGACAGTACACCTGTATCATTATGTTACATAGGTACTTGGTACAAATACAAATTGCCTTTATACATAAGAGCCACTAAAACTGTTACAGTAATTATAGTGGAACAAAAAAAATGGTGCATAATCTACTGAAGAGAAAATTCCATAGACATCAGGTGTTTCTTGTTCTCCAGTTATCACAGACTAAATTACAGCCTGGTATTGATATATTGAGAAGTAGTCAACTAATATGGCCCTGCCAGCTATGATTTCCTATAATTTGATGAATCATAATTCTGGACTCTATGTGTGTGGCCACATCTCATTTTGGTGGGCATTGTCTGCTGTATGAAAGACAGGGTCAGGCTGGGATTCAGCCCTGACCTTAATAGGAAGTGCGAACCAAGTCACACCTTCTATTTCTCTGAGACAAGAGTAACTTAAGACCCAGTCCTTTGTTTTCCTGTGGGTATGATGTGCTAAAACAGAGGTGCCACACCTCCATCAAGGCATTACTCTGTCTTGTAAGTGGCATTTCAGACTCAGAGAGAAACCGCAGGACTACTGATGTACACAATCTAGACCTTTGAAGTGAAAAAGGCTGACCAGAGACTCTGGAGTCTGTGGCACTGACCATGCGGCCTCCGCAAAAGGAGTGACGCAGAGACTAGGGACCTGTGAGATAGAGTGACAGCCCATAGCCGAGAAAGTAAGGGGCCACCGGGCCGGAGGCTGAGGAGCAGAGAAAGAAAGACCCTTCAAAGTTAGCTGAGAAGACGTGTGGCTCTGAACTAATGACGAAGTCCGTCTCGTGGACCCATTCTAACCAGTGCTTATCTATTAGCTCCCGAATGGACCCCTCAACACTGGCCGAATTGTCTGTGAGCGCTGTGTGGTCTTTGCAATGAAATATTGAGCCTAGCAGAGGAGTGGAGTGTGACAGGAGGGGCGGGGTCAGAATGGGTGAAGAATGGTGCCAGGTGGAAGCAATGTTGGCTAGGTTAGGAAAGCAGCATGTGCCATTAACGATTACAGTTTATTTGGTGCCTCATTGTGAGATGCTCAGAAACAGTCACTCATAAGGATCAACTCTGCACTCATTAGTAAGGACGTAAATATATTGAACGAAATATATTGTATGAGTGTAGAAAAAAGAAAATCTGCTAGAGTGACAGCACATCCTGACTCACAGAGATGCTAGCGGACAAAGAGAACAGTTCTCCAAATTTGTGGGGCTGTACATCTCTCCTAGAGGAGAGAGCCTCATCTCCCACAGACAGAGTGACTGGTGGAGTTAAACTGGTGACCTTTTGGTTAGAAGCGCAACTCATAACCCACGATGCCACCAGGCTCCTCAAGATATCTGAAAGCTTATATAAAATATTTTCCTTTATATTAAGAAAATATATGTCCATTATAGAAAAAAGATGGCTTCTCAGAGCTGTGTGAAGGAGGAGACAACAGAGGCCCATCATCCCAGTAGAGAGGAGCATTTATTTGTCCACAGGCTTATTATCTAGTTACCCAGGTACCTGCTATGATTTGAAGCAATTTTTCTTAAGGTGGTTCTAACAATTTGTACATAAATATTCCTTCAATAATACCTGTAACACTAATCATTATATTTCCAAAATTTAAATATCAGATTTTTCTTTTAGCATACTCCTTAATTTTGCGCTTTACTCCTTAAGTTCATTAGTATACTACATTGATTATTCCAGTAATAAAATATTAACATGAGTTAATTGGAATTCTAGTTGATGAAATGCGAACAATGTATTAATTACAAGTTCCACAAGTAATTTTAATTTGATATTGCCATTGGTATCAACATGACAATAGCTTTTGTATTACATATTGTTAGTCTGTGTAATATTCTCCTCTCTTGGGAGCTGTCAGTTATGGTTACTAATGACAATATTAATATGTCTATGAGAAACAAGCAGAGAATTTAATGTTATTAACATACATAGTGTGAATTACTATGGATCTCTGAAAATGAATAATCACACTTTGCATGTTACAAATATTTCCTCATTTTATCAATATTTTCACTGGTGACAATTACATATATTACTAAATTTATATGATGAGTATTTTATTATGCAAAGTGCTTTATAATTGTCACTGCCATTCAACATATAACTTTTGTGCTTTAACATGTCTCATAAGCCTCAAGAACATCAAATCCATCCATAGTAATTAAAATTGATCTGCATTTGAACTGAAAACTCTGATCAATTGAGATGCTTGTAAAATTATTGAAATTATTCATTATATGATTTATTTTTGTTATAGTTCATTAAAGGGGATCACATTCATTACATAAACAAAACTAAAAAGGCTTTGTGAGGATAAAATGAATTGTTTTTATTTGAATATCTCATATTTTAGACTCAAAAATAGTATCTTGATAATTCAGTATGAAAGCAAAAATTCAATAATCACTGCTTCTTGTGTTCCACTTTATACATACTTGGGTTTACTCCAAAGGAAAGCTGTGATCAGTGGATGACCTGCAGACAGACTCTCTCAGTTAAATACTTGTCTCAGTTTTGTTAGAGTATCCTCAAGAAAAGTGGCCTAATGAAAACTGACTTCCAAGAAAATCTATTGGGTTGGTTAAATTCAAGAGAGAGAGTTCAGCTCAGAAGATGACGACCCCTGTTCCTGGAATTTATTTATTTTCTCAAAAGACAGAGGTGGAATTCTGGGGTGGAAGCAGTTATGAAGAAGCCTTAAATTTTTGAACAATGTAGTGGGAGAAAAAGACCAACAAATTAAAAGGACATAACTAGAATACCCTCAGAATTATAGTATGGCCGTTTTGATGTGTAAATTAAAAAAATTAGAATTATTTGCAGAAAGCGTGAGAAAGATGGACTCACCATGTGGGGAAGTGTATCGATCTATATGGGCTATAGATATGTTGAGAAAGAGCAACTCATATTTTACTATTTGGGTTTAATAACAGTTTTATATTTTGTAGCAATATTTTTTGACTCACCTTCATATATTCTGAACTTGTCAAAGATCCTACTATCCAGAAAATCACCACCTGTGTTGGATTGGAAGTCATTTGGCTGTGAGTTGGCTAGACGATGGGATCAATTGGAGGGTGCTACCAGCAAGTTCTTGGCCAGAAATCATAACCTGTTAGATGCCATTTCATTACAGCGACTCTCCTTTTAATATCGAAGACTATAAGTCATTTTACTAGCTGGAACATAAAAACTTTCATCATGATCCACAATCTCCTAACACTAAAGAATTGGGTTTTCTTTTTACATTTTATTAGTTGTTTAGAAAAATTTGATCATTCATTGTTTTTCATAATGACAGCAGGAGAAGGTACCCATATGGAAGACCCAGGTTTTGTCTTTTCATTTTCCCAAGGGCTGCTCTGTGCTTTTATCTAAAGCAGAATATTCCCTCTCTTATTAGACTTCATTTTTTATAATTCCAAATTTAAGAAGTCAGCGACACAATGAGTGTATTCTCAACCCTCCATAAGTACAAAATACATATTTTGTATCCCTTGTGTTATCTCCCCTAGGAGATAGGGGAACAGGGGGAGATGTGGCTAGTTGCCAAGGAGCCAACATTAAGTCAAGGTCATCTCAAAGGACAGGCAATGTTGCCAGATATTGTGCTGTCTTCACACTCCATGGTATGGTCAGCTCCATTGTGTCTCTGTACAGTTTAAGTGTCTTTCCAACTATGGGACTTTATCAGACAATGCTCCATTACTACTCAGATGGTCTTCACAAGCCAATTTTTCCAAGTAGACAGCATGGACTTTCTAGTCTACTCTATCTTAATTGAGAAGCTCCACTGAAACCTGTCTACGACGTGAGAGCCTGCTGACATTTGAAGCAATGATGGGACAGTGGCTAGTATTGTCACAAAGAGCAGCCACCGCGCTCTCACATCCACATCCCACAAACCCTCCCGGAAGGAAAATAAATCACTGCCATTGAGTCAGTTCTAACTCAGTGAGTTTGCAGGCAAGGTAGAGCAGCAGCTGTGAGTAGAAAGCTCTGTCTTTCTCTGGCAGAGCAGCTGGGGGTTTGAAACTGCCGCCTTTACAGCAGTTAGCAGCTCAATTCTAACCCGGTGCCACCAGAGGTCCTGCCAATAGCAGAGTTACATGCAAGTCTCCAGAGTAGATCAAACTCACCAGAAGAGACCAGACGGATAGATGGCTGGTGGATGGCAAAAGTACATTTAAACTAAACCACTTTCCAGTCCACAGGTTCCTGATACATAATGTTCATGAATATATATGCATCTTAAAAAAAAAAAAACACTTCTAAATATCCATTCTGTTGGATGCATTCATTTAGCCACCAGAACAGTGAAAGTGACAATCCATAGTACTTACTCTTGGGAAGTTCTATTTATCATGAGAGATTGTTAGGTAGGTATTCTTGCCTGAGCAAATAGAGACTTTAGAGAGAAAGTCAATTTTCAGAAGAGGCCCAATGGATTGAGGAGAGTCATCGAATCTGAAGAAACAAAGGTTTTACCAGCTGTGGGGATTGGATGCCTTGCACTTCCTAGAGAAAGAAATCTCATGGAAGCCTAGAAAACTCACTATCAAAACTCACTATCATGGCACTTGGGCTTAAGGTGAGGCACTTTAAAATTAAGTCATGTTAGCATCCAATATCTGGGTGAAGACTAAATACCAGAATTTTTGACAGTTTATTGTCAAATCTATCATTTGCTAACATAAAAGATGGACCAAAATGCGGCCTGAATAGAGTGTATGCAGAGTGGTGGATTCTTAGCTTTTTGAGGGGAAAATATATATTACAATGTTCAGTTAGCTTTAATTTTAACTTATAAAGGATAAACTTTTTTGAACCCCAGGCAAAAAATAAAAAAGCTTTTCACAGTACAGGTATTTTTTTTTTGATGTGTGAATTAAAATATAATTCTAATTAATACTGCTGGGTCACAAGATTAAATATATAATTCATGCTGCCGGTTAGAAAACATCTGCAGAGAACAGTGAGATTAACCTCATGTATATACAAAAATGTATCTTTGAGACTCAGAATATAGATTACATATTAAACTACGGGAAAACTCAAGGGAGTGACAATATCCTTAAAAGATATTCGGTATTGCAGTTCAACTGATTAGGGACCTTGCTGCTCTAGTGGCATTGTGAGAGCTTTCTTCAATGTGTTGTAACAGAAAGGTTTAACAGATAAAGAGAGAAGCCTTATAGAAAATTACAGTTTGATTTCAAGATGTCAGCTTTCAGATGGCCCACAGAGTTTCACCGCTGTCATAAGCAGCATTTGGTAACGACAGTTTGTTAGAACTGAGGGACTGCTGGTGAATTATTATTATATGGGTTCTTCTCATCATTAAACAAATCCTTCTATTTTAAGATGGGCTTTCAAAATGAAAAAAAAATGTTTTTCTTCTTGACTGTTTACAATAATTATTAGCATATCATGAGGAAACACACACTAGTTTGACAACATTTATCAGAGAAGAATCCTGAAAAATGCTTTTAAAAGTTATCTGAAAATATATCATTGCAAAATTATAGATGCAGAAATTAGAGCAAACACATTTAGGAATTGAAGTGTATATAAATATGCTAAATTTTCCAATAAAAGGATAGAAATCATCCATTTAGTAAAAGCTAATCCCAGCTCTATAAGGTACAACATACATCATATAAAATTTCAGAAACTATCAAAATAACAATTATTTATATTAGACAAGCAAACAACAAAAAGTATTAAGTAGGACAAAGTTCTATTTAATACAGATGATTGTAATTTATAAGCATACGCATTAGTAATCATTATTTCTAAAACATTGAACATCACTTAATGTTTACATCAATACATAAAGGAAAGACATTTCATTAATATGTTCGAAATGTGATAATGAAAGATTATATTCAGAAATCAGAGATGCTCCTTGAAACTGACGGATCAAGTAGACATAAGTTTAATTCTTGATAGAGCAAGAGAGAGAGAAAATACAAAAATTATTCTCAGCTGATGAAGGCACTGAATAAGGTATTTGATAAAAAACCTCAGTAGCACACCATCCTATAGTATGCTTACTATGCCAACACAATAAACATAGCAAATCATAATAAAATAATTTTGTTTTTGGATCTCTATATCATTTGTTTTATCATAACTTTACCTAATCCAGTTCTTCATTCTGGCTTTGCATAATACACTTTTTACTCTTTTCAAAAATATTAAAAATAAATCTTTCTGTGTAGCAGAAAGATTTGACTCAAGAAATCATGACCAGATTTTATGCTTAGGCATTTCTTGCAGGATAAAAATTTATCTGGGGTCCTAATAAAAAAACAGAAAATATTTTTCCATTCTCCTGCAAGATTTACAGCTATATGCAATATGGTGAGATTTCACAAAATCAAAGCCCAAAGAGTTTCAGTCAGAAATACCAAAGTAAACACTCTTTTTTCTTTTTTTTTTTTTTGTAAACTCTCTTTTTTCATGCAATCAAAAAACCCTTTGTGGCGTTCTATTTGTTATATATACATCTATTAGAGAAGCTCAGAAATTTCTTAAAGGGATGCATCATGAATTCATTTATTAAAAAAATGGGCTGAGCCTCAGTAGCATACTGGTTGAGTGCAGGACTGCGGCCCACTGGCTTGGCAGTTCAAATCCAGCAGCAGCTCTTCAGGAGCAAGGTTGGGTAGCTCCCATGACCACCAGAGAGCAGTGATGCCTTCCCAAAAAAACCAAACATAAAAAATGAAAATTTTTTTCTATTAGAAAGAGAAGACTGAGTAATGTAAACATGTCAGTTCCCTAGTCAATTCCCCACCCAGATCAATTTACATTATCAATACATTCCAAATTTAACTATGAATAAAAATTCTTATGAAATATGAGAAACTACTTCTCATATTTATCTATATTATAATGTAGAGAAAGTTTAAATGAAGAGCAAAATGATGTTTCTTTTCATTGGGGACCATCCTGTCTGTTCTAGCACATAATGACCCCATGCACAACAGACTGAAACACTGCCCGGGCCTACTCCATTCTGATGATCATGCCAGTGCTTGAGGCCATTGCTGCAGCCATGGTCTCCATCCATCTCCTTAGGGCCTTTCTTTTTTTTTTTCTGTTTTGATGCCCCACCAAGCAAGATGTCCTTTTCTAAGCACTCATCTTTCCTGAAGAAATGTCCAATGTATGTAAGATGAAGTTTTGCCATCCTTGCCTCTCAGGCGCGCTCTGGCCATATTTCCTCTGAGACCGTTTGCTTTGTCCTTTGAACACGCCATCTTACTTTCAATATTCTTCTCCAGAACCATCATTCAAATCTGTCTATTTTTTTGGGGTCTCCCTCATTCAATATCCGATGTTCACAAGCGTATGAGGCAATTGGAGAGACTAAGGCTTGAGTTCTCACAGTAACAGCCTTGCTTGCAGCACTTTCAAGAGGGCTCGTGTGATGCAGGGCTTTATTTGGCCTCTTGAAGGTCGCTTGCATGAGCATTGATTGTGGAGCTAAGCAAGACAAAAACCGTGACAGCTTTAATCTTTTCTACATTTCTCATTATGTGGCCGATTGGTCCAGTGAGAAGCTAAGCAAAATAATAACCTTGACAACTTTCATCTTTTCCCAATGTATCATTATGTGACTGATAGGCCCAGTGAGGATTTTGGTCTTCTTGACATTGAATTGTAATCCATATGGAGGGGAGAATTCCTTGATCTGCAAGAGCTTGAATTACTCCTCATTTTCATCAAGCCAGATTGTGCTATCTGCAGGTAGAAGAGTTGTTTTAAAGCTTCCTCCAATCCTGAGCTCTTCTTCATAGAGTTCAACTTCTCTGGTGATTTCCTCAGCACACCAATTGAAAAAGTATGTTAAGGGAATACAGTCCCAACACACACCTTTCCTGATTTTAAACCATGCAATATTCTCACACAACTATCCCTGGATCCATGTACAGGTTCTGCATGGCACAATAAAGAGTCCTGGAATTTCTTTTCTTCTCACAACTGGTTTCATGGCTTATCATGGTCCACATAGTCAACAGTCTTTGCATAGTCAATCAAACAAACAATTTTGGGGGTGTTCTCTGTTTTCCAGTCAAGATCCATCTGATCTCAGCAATGATATCCCTTGTCCCACGTTCTCTTCTGAACCTGGTCTGAACCTCTGGTAGCTCCCCGTCTATGTATTGCTGCAACCATTGTTAGATTATCTTCAGCAAAATTATACTTGCATGCCATATAGATGAAATTGTTCTATAATTTGACATTCCATGAGGCCACCTTTCATAGGAATGGGTACAAATATGCATCTCCTCCAGTCAGTTGGTCAACTAGATCTCTTCCAATTTTTCTGGCATTGATTTTAATTTGTTTGTTAAACCATTTCAATTGGTTTTGCATCAATTCCTGAAATCTTGCTTATGCTACAGTTTGAAGTTCTTCCTTCACTACCATCTGTCCTTGACCATGTTATTTCTTCAAATGGTGCATTGTCACCTAGGTTTTTTATTTGGGGGTGGGGGGTACTGTATTTTTTCCATCTTCTCTCGGTGGTTCCTACATCAGTCAGTATTTTCTCCTAAATTCTTTCAATATTACCACTTGAGAATTGCATATTTTCTTAATTTCTTTCAGTTTAAGATCTGATGAGCATGTCTTCCTTTTTGGTTTCCTAACTCTAGGTCATTGCCCATATAGTAATAAAATTTTACATTATTTTTGTGAAGTGCTCTTTGGAATTTTCTATCCAACTTTTAACTCCAGCAATTGTTACATTTGCCTTAGCTATTCAACAAATGTGAGTTTCAGATTCTCTCCTGACATTCACATTAGTCTTTTTTCTTCTTCCTCCTCTGTTGAATGAGCTTCTGCTTTCTTCGAGAATGACATTCTTGAAGTTCTCCCAAAGCTCATCAGGTCTTCGCTCAATAGTGTTCGTTGTACTGTTCAATTCTGTTCTTGAGATATTGTTGGAATTCAAGAGACAGACTCAAGATTACATTTGACTCTCTTGGACTTGCTTTCATTTTCTTAAGCATCAACCTGAAACTGCATATGAGCATTTGATGGTCTGTTCCTGGATTTAGCTTCTGACATGAAGTATCTCCCATAGATGTAGTCAATTTGATTTCCATGTATCCCATGTGTGTTAGTCCAGGTAGACTAGAGAAGCAAATCCATAGACACACATATGTATATAAAGGAGATATTTATGTACAAGAGCAAGTGAACATTGAGGAAAAATATCCCAACCCAGTGCAGTCCAAGGTCATAAATCTGATATTAACCCATATGTCCAATTGCAATCTATAAAGTTCTCTTCAGACTCACAAAGCACATGCAATGACACCAGGGCAATCACAAACCAATGTGTGCAGGGGCTTGTATACTCAGTGGCAGTAGAAGCATCTCAGTGCTGGCAGGGGATCTCCTCATGAGTCCTCCTGCTATGAATAAAATGAACTCCCAGAGAAACTGGAACAGACATATCATTACCAGCAAGGGTCAGGAGCAGAACACATCCGCTAGACCTCAGATCCCTGCAATTAACCTCCTGTGTCCAGAAAACAGCTACTTCAGAGGAGCAGCAGCAGAACCAGAAGCTGAAGCATGTAATACTATGATGGAATTCTTAGCCCATGGAACAAGAAAAGGTGAGTGATTTTGTGCTGGAGGCTGGCTTGTGGAGTGGGCTGCCTGTGGACATTTCATTGGGGAAGCTGGGTTTGCTGACTTACAGAGTGGAAGATCTTCAAGTAGAGCAAGCCAGAAGAGTGGAATACTCCATTGGATATTTGTTAGCAGACCTGGAAGAACTTCGTAACATATCCTGATAAACACTTCTCTGGAAACTTTCTCACTGGCCTCACAACTGGTTTTCCTCCTTAATAAACCATTTAATCACGCAGTTGGTCTGAGAGTTCTGTGTAGCCATTTCCAGGATATGAGAACATGCAGCTGAAGTAGAGAAAACGATAGGACTATGTTCTAGGTGATTCGGCTACTATCCTTAGAGACAAGGGTGGTGAGAGTTTGTCTCATGAAGGTTGGCGATGATGTCAGGAGAAAGTCATCCCTGGAGAAGGACCTCATGCTTAGTAAAGTGACTGGCTCATGAAAATGACCCTCAACAAGCTTCCTTAACACAGTGGCTGCACCAGTGGGCTCACCCAGGGGACCCATTGGGTGTCTGGCACAGGGCTGAGCAGTGTTTCCTTGGCTTGGCCATCAGGGTGCTATGAGTGGGAACTCACAACAACCAACAAAAGGTGATGGAGCGCTATGGAAAATGGAAGCAATCATTTTAAAGTCATAAAACCATAATTCAATAGAAATGTCCTGTTTCATCTTCGTGGTATTCTCTATGCGTTCAAGTAACCGATTTTGAAATTGTTAGTGTGAGCTTCATCTGCCATTCTTGTAATTAAAAGTCTTCGGACTCAAATATGTTCATGTCCAAACTGATGAGATCTTACTTGTCAGTATCCAAATCATATAAAATGGGATAAATTCAGTCTTTGCTGTTTTGGTTGCCTCTAGGAGTGGAAGAAAATTGACCGGACAAATCTGTATCTGTCAGTCAGCAGGACATTTTCTTGGTTCCAAGTAAACATGGAAAGCTGTATTGATTTAAGATTTCTGGTTTTAAATATTTGGCCTCATAATATTCTATTTTCAACTATATGACAGATATTTGAGAAATATAAATAATGGGCAGGCCTTATAATATTATTATAGTTCCTTGCGCATATGTGTGTCTATTAGTTCCTTAACTTAATCCAAACAGCATGCACACAACTGATTAGTGACACTAGAATCTGCTTTATTAAACTGTGATTGAATCCATTTAAAGATAGGTATTTAGTAATCAGTTCATGAAGTGACATTAAGCCCACTATATGCTAAAAATGTATGCATAGGTGACTGTGAGATTCTTGAAATATGCTCTAAAAATTTTATTGTCAATTAAAAGTCCTAATGAAACACTATATTAGATATACATATTTTATATTGAAAGTAAAATATAATATTGTTATTTGGGGGAAATTCTGTTTCTCCTCATTAGATACTTTTTATAACCATTTAAGTAGGTGGCTTTACATTGAATTAATTTTGGTTCATTATGCTGTCATGTGAAATGATGAAATTTGGAGTTTTTTTTTTTGCTGTGGTCACATAGCGAGTGGTTAGGCGTTGGGAGGTGAACAGGACACAGGACGGGCAGCAATTGAAGCCAGCAGGTGCTCTGCAGGAGAGGAATCCCGCAAGGGGCATGTCCCTGTTTTACAGCATCAGGAGGATTTGGCCTTGACTTGTTTGCAGCGAGTTTGAGTGGTGCCCAAATGACATGAGTAGCATGCAAATGACGTTTAACAGTTGCATCAAGCAGGTCATAACTGTGGTGTCACCATATTATGCTTCATACACTAAGGAAGATTCTATATTCAGGTTTGAATATTTTTACACATAGCTTTATCTGGTTATTTTAAGGTTCACTAGAAGTGTAATTTGACTATACTATAGACTGGAAATAAGCCAAATGAAAATTAAAATGATGCACTCTAATATTGATTTCAAAATATTTTTCAAGGATGGAAATAGGTTTTCAGAATATACTATTTTAAAAAGCAATGATAATACCTTGCTCATCATCATTTGCTAATCCTCATTCCCAATTGCAACAAAAATTTATATCTTGATTTAGTTCTCATTGATGGCAATGATGTCAAAAGTAGGAATAGCCAATGGTAGAACATGTAGGGAAAATTGCTGGTAGCTATTCTCTTTCAGTGAACTTGACGGTGCTTCTCAGAATTTCCGTCGGACTACCTTTAATTCTGGCCCTGCTCTTCCTTTGGCTTTCTTCTTGTTTCTTATTTTCTTCGTCTTCCCTTTTGTGGTCACAGAGTGGTTAGGCATTGGGATGGCAACTCACTTTTCTCACTCTCTCCCTTCCTTCCTGTCCACTTTTCTTCTCCTTTGCCTCTTCCTTATTTTTAAGTCATGTTTTTTTTACAAAGATTATATACTTTCTAATAAATATTCTCTCTATATATTCTAAAATTGCAATTATTGTTATATAAATGCTTCGTGTGTCACATTGTAAGCCCCCCTCAAATTTCATTCCATATTTTTAAAATTACACTAGTTGTTAAATGTGTACGTATGTAAAATTTTCATTCACTTTTGTGTATTTATCATGAATACAAGAGACAAAATTGCACTTCAATCTTCACCTAGACCACAACCATTGTAAATTATTCTAAGGGAAATGATAGCGTTCTTCTGTTGGAGAAAGGCTGACCTTCTTCTGTTGAAAGAGTTACTTTAAGGTAGATTCATGTTGCTCAGTGTGCTAGATATTTTTCAGGGCCTAAGACTGCACAAACAGTATGAGTTAAATGTAGATTAAATAAAATGAAAATTGAAACTTAGTCATAGGATCCTTGAGAACCAATACTTTATTTGGGTGGGAATGAAGGGTTTCTTTGCAAGATCTATGTCCTATTCTGCTAGAAAAATGTCAAGTGTCTGTTGATGTAGTGCTGGTGCACAGGGCTGCTCTTAGGTATAAAGAATTCCACAGCCCCCAACTATACATAGTCGATAGTTCCATCACATTGTTACAAAGAAAAGGACTTGAAAAAGGAATATACATAAATGAACTTCAGATATGTGTCCTTAAGGCTTTCCTTCACGGTGCAATTACTTTGAATATTAATGAAGTACAGATGGCAGTAGAGAATGCTGAGCTATGAGGTGAATGTTTCTGTTTAAGCTTTGTTGAGATATAATTCTCCATAGTCTGAGAGTTATGCAATACTATAACTCGACTGTTGCGTCATCCTTTCACGTATGTACCGAGGTCATTTGGGGGTGACATCATGATGTGAACACCTTTCTTTGTGCGATTTGATGGGACCACCCTGCACTCATGTGTCATACCTGCTATGCAGCAAACACTTCCTCTTTGGAACTCTCCCATGGTGAGGAGTGTGGGTATTTGGTGATTTGAGTGTCTTCCTTTATTTAACTTTGGATCCAATTTTTAAAGGAAAAATGAAGCCAAATATAGGTAAAAATGGATTGAAGAAACAAAGATAATTGGAACATGTATTGAGGTCTTCAATGCACAAGGGCAGCTTGACCAAGTGGAATCCGGTGGAGCACCGTCCGCTTTGGTTCACTTGTGAATTACTGTTGTATTTTAATTTCTTTGCTCCAAATTACTATCAGGAAAGAGCTGTAACTCAACAAGCCCTAGACACTTGCTCATTAACTCTAACTCCATCCATCACTTTATCATTGCTGTATACCTGTGAGTGGCCTGCAGTGTCACCGTATTAATCAGTTAGTATTGTAATTAAATTGGAGTAAATATTACTTTATTTGGCTACTTATGTTTATTCCGTAAGCCATTTTTTGAATGTAGGGTTGATTTCATTTTTATCTGTTTAATTGAAAGACATTGCATATTTGACACAGATTTCTAAAGCAAATGCTCTTTTTCACATGAGGGGAAAATAAATATAGATGCTTGGAAACTATGAGGGGGTTTCAAAAAGGTCACAGGAAATTACACTATCTTTGAATTCTCTTTCCCAAGAGCTGCTTGAGTCCTCTTTGTGGTTAGAGTCCATGAAAGTGCTTGGGAATAGCATGTATAGACCGTGCTGTTGAATTCCTTATAACTAAGAGCAGATCTGTGCACAGCAGGAAGAAGTCCTTCTTGGTCCTGTGCCGTTGCACAGTTGCTGTCGATTGCTGCACACATTGTCAATCCATCTCCTTGAAGGTCGCCCTCTTCTTTGCTGTCCTTCTACTTACCAAAAGTAGTGATCTCTTCTTCCAGGGTCTGGTCTCTCATGAAAACATATCCAATGGATATAATATGAAGTCTTTCTGACTTCTCTTCTAAAGAGGTATGCTTGTCCTAAACAGAATTATTTGTTCTGAGACTGCACTGTAGTTTAAATGCAATGATTCCTCTTTGGATTTTCTTTCTCAGTATCCACCTTTCATATGCATATAAAACAACTGAAAATACCATGGTTTGGGCCCACCTTAATCCTCATGGTGGTAGTCTTGCTCTTTCCTATTTTAAAGCCTGTGGGTCGCAACACCTTTGGGGGTTGAATGACCCTTTCACTGGGATCACCCGATTTATAACAGTAGCAGAATGGCAGTGATTAAGTAGCAAAGAACATAGTTTTATATGTGGGGCTCACCCCAACATGAGGAGCTGTATGAAAGGGTGGCAGCAGTAGGAAAGTTGGGAACCACTTCTTTAAAGAGATCTTGGGCAACAGATTTATCCAGTGTACCGCTTCTACATCCGTGAGCTTTGATAGTGAATCCAAGAAGTATGAAACCCTCAGTTAATCCCACCTGGTCTCCGACTTCTACCATATTCCACCTGAATTTCCAGAACATTTCTCAAATAAATTTGACATAAAACATGAATGACAAAATATCCGAGGAGCTGTGGGATGACATCAAGAACACCATACATGAAGAAAACAAAAGATCATTTTTTAAAAGTTATTAAAAAGAGAGAAAGTGGTAAGTTCAAAGAAAATGTCAGAGAAGACTCTGAAACGTGCTCTTGATTACACAGAAGCTAATGCAAAACACCTGTAATTGGCTCCAGCAAAAAATGAATCAGTATTTTGCATACAATGCCGATAGTGGTTAGATGGTTGTCAACTGTGCATACTTGGGTAAAGGTCATGGTGGAGTCCAGCCTATGAGTCAGGTGACAGCTTAATGACACCTCCTTCAGAGTTCTGACCTTTGCATAAGAGAGAGGCATCGAATAGAGCCAAGTCTCTTTACCCCTTTGTCCTTTGCTGGATCTGAATCCTGTGTCCTGTTCATGAGATTTCTGTTGTATCACCTCCTGACTGATACCAGGAACACTTATTGCCCTGCCAATCTTGAATCATCAACGTCCACAGCTACATATGGCACAGAAACATTCAGCTTACACCTGACCTATAGGCGTGAACCAGTTTATACCTAACTCCTTCCACAACTGGGTAATTTTTATCTATCTATTATCTATCTATCTATCTATCTATCTATCTATCTATCTATCTATCTATCTATCTATCTATCACCATCATCTATCTCACAATGGCCTACTTCAAAACCTGAAAGATAGTGTGTTATCATCCAACTGATGCAGGGATGGACCCGATATACTTCAGAGAACAGTGTGGAATGCAGGACTTGGGAAAAGAGCCAAAGTCAATGCTTGGATTATACAGAGGATTGGGGTGGTGGTTAAAAAACACACGCCATCACCTACCTGGTGTTTGGATTCCTAGATTCAAAGTTATGCTGATTAGTATTGCACAAAAGAGTGATTCTGACTTCCCTAATGGTTTTTAATATGATGCTGTGGTGGAAGAGAATTAAAGTCTGTTCTAAACACATAGGCATTTTATTTAAATTGGTGTTGTAAAAAGGATCTCTCAGAAAGTGAAGAAGGCACAAAGGAAATATTTTACCTCAGGGAAAATAGAAGTCAAAAATTCTCCTATTAATAACAAATCTATCTTTCTGTATATTTCCGAGTATTGAATTAAATAAATTATTTTAAGTGACCCCGTGAAAGATCAAAATGTTATTTTAGATTTCTTTGGACAGAGGTTTTAACCTTGAAACTCAAAATCCATGTCCTTATTCTATTTTTGTTCCTTCCATCTGATATAGTACTTTGATTGCTAAATGTTTGAGATTTACATAATGTTACTTTGGTGAACTGCCAACTTATGATTGATAAAATTATGGATAACTTTTCATGACAGATGACAGGGTCATCCAGGTGTAGGATCCAGGGAGCATCAAACAATAAATTAAAAATATCAAATTGGAATTTTATTTTCATTTGTTTTTCAAAGTTTGTATGGCATTCAGAAATTTGGAAAATGGAATCAGAAATACCTGAGATGAAATACTTTGATGCATGGCTGAACCCCGGTGGTGTAGAGGTTGTGTGCCAGACTGCGGGCCTCTGGGTTGGCCGTTCAAATCCAGCAGTAAGGCTGGGCCTCCCACTTCCACCAGAGGGCCGTGATGCACCCCCTCCAAAAAAAAGAAATACTTTGATGTTTGAAAAGTTCATTGATAAATTAAACTATATTTTAATTCCGTTTCTCATGAATATTTTGTTCCAAGTTCAATGCTTGGAACTTTCTTAACATCAGTTGCTTTGTTTTTAATGGTGTTTGCAAACCTGATGGCATAGATTTGAGATGAAATGGTTGAGGTAATGCTAGCAATATGCTATGCATTTAATATGACCTATAGTCTTATCACTAAATATGTCAGCTATAACATGAAGAGGAATATGCACACCCGTGTCTATCACAGCCCTATTCACAATAGCAAGATGATGAAACCTATATGCCCATTCAATAGCATACATAAAGAAATCTTGGTACATGTCTACAATGGAAAATTATACATCACAAACAACCAATCATACAATCATGGAGGGCCTCATGGCATGGATGGTTCTGGAGAACATTATGTGGAATGAAGTTAGCTAAATTACAGTAGGACAAATATAGGAGACTACTTTTATAAGGAAAAACTATAAAAGATATAACTTTCACTTCAATGGGAATAGACTTTAGAGTTTGGGGGGATGGGTGTGGCAAGGAAGGGAGAGTGAACCTGTTGGCTAGCTGAGTGAAGTGTGTGGATGTGGGTGGAGTGGAGGGTGGTGATGTACCTGGGGGAGGGGGATCACCGAAGGGAAGGGGGAAGCTGTTCGGGGGGGGGTCGGTTAATGGTAGTTTAGACTGTGGAATACAAAGTGGATGATCAGAAATGTAAACCACCACTGGCATAGACTTAGGGGAGGGGCGAGTCTTATTGTTTGCCATTGGTAAATCATTAGCTTCCTTTTAAAGGATATTTTTACATGCATACGGCACACAAGGGAATATGTATAATCTAAGGGGAAAATTGAAAGACAAAAATCTTTCCTCACTCTTAATGATAGCTATCATCCTGCAAGTTGTACTTTTAATTACTTTTGCTTTTCTTAAGAGTGGTAGTAATAATTTTAAAACAAACAGATTCATCATGATTGAATGTCGATTCTGATTTATTATGACTCCAGAACTCTTCCACAGGTTTTTCAAGGCTGGAATCTTTACACAAACACGTGGTCAGTTCTTTTTATTTTTTAGGTCATAGTTAGAGGGATTTGAACTGCCATGTCTTTGATTACTTCTCCAGTGCAACACATTTTTAGCATCCAGAACTGTTAATATCCCTGTACAACTGTTTTAATTAGAAAGAGTTTAATTATTTTATTCTCTTAACTTATTTGGAATAAAAGGATAAAATTCTACTGTGATGGGCTATATCAGTCATATTACTTTTTATGTGATGATTCATTTATGTATTTTCTAGATATGTACTTTTGTAGATCAAGAGTTGACCTTTACCAATAGTTTGCTATTCTTCTTATAGATCATCCACTCTTCCCTGATGTTTAGAATTCCTTTGTATGAAGATACTGTCTCTTTATAACTTTTTACATGAATTGTCAATTTTTTACTTGATTGCCTAACATGTTTTATATAGGACTCTAGGAATACCACGGAGTCCTGGTGGCATAGTGGTTACACTTCTAGATGTGATGCTCAAAGCTGGCAGTTCAAGACCACCGGCCACTCTGTGAAGCTTTTCTACTCCCGTGAAGACTTACAGTCTCAGAAACCCACAGAGGTAGTTCTACCTTGTCTTAAGAGTCACTATGGGTTGGCAATGACTCAATCACAGGGAGTTGATTGCTTGAGATCTGTGTAGTTACACAGGGACCTACACTCCTGAGGCCCTACTACTAGGTCTTATGTTATCTTAAAAAAATGGTGTAAGACAAATGTGTGCATAAGCAAATATGATGAAGAAAGCTGATGGTGCCTGGCTATCAGAAGATATAGCGTATGGAGTCTTAAAGGCTTGAAAGTAAACAAGCGGCCTTCTAGCTCAGAAACAACAAAGCCCACATAGAAGAAACACACCAGCCTCTATGACCACAATGCACCAAAGAGATCAGTTATAAGGCATCATAGAACTAAAAATTGTATCGTTGTAAATGAGGGGGAGTACAAATTGGGGACCCAAAGCCCATCAGTAGGTGAAGCAACTTCCGCTTCCAGAGGGATCGCAAGGAGGTGATGAGCCAGTTAAGGTACAGTGTAGCAACAATGAAATATGCAACTCTCCTCTAGTTCTTAAATGCTTCCCCCCATCCACTATCATGATCCCAGTTTTACCCTACAAATCCAGCTAGACCAGGAGATATACATTGGAACCGGAAACAAGGGTAATTCAGGATATATGATCCCTTCAGGTCCAGTGGTGGGAGTGGTGATACCGGGACGGTGGAGGGACGGTGGAGTAGAAAGAGGAAATCAATTATAGTGATCTATATTTCACCTCCTCCTGGGATGTGGACAACAGGGAAATGAGTGAAGGGACACATCAAACAGTGCACAATATGACAAAATAATGGTAGTTTGTAAATTATTAAGGGTTCATGAGGAAGGGGTAGCAGGAAGGGAGGGGAAATATTGGGAGCTGATACCAAAGGTCTAACTAGAAGGAGAATGTTTCAAGAATGATGTTGACAACAAATGTACAAATGTGGTCTGAATATAATTTATGGATGTATTAATCATGATAAGAGCTTTATTATCCCCAATAAAATGATTTAAAAATAACAAAAGCTCAAAATATTATAATATTTTTTAAAGACTCCACATTTTCCTCATCTTATGATGGAATTTTCAAAGTGTGAATCTGGTCTACAAGTAAAAGAAAGTAGGGGGGGGGGGGAAAAAGAAAGTAAAAATTATTGATATTATGGTTTTAGCTCATAAGCACATGGGCTTATTCTAAGCAAAACAAGTCTAAATTCATAGCTTGCAGTGACATTTATTTTAGTCTTATTAAGATGCTTTCAAAAAAAAACAAAGAAAACAACGAAAAAGTTAAAGAAAGATCAACTTTTTGATAAGCCTTTTAAGCAAGATCAAAGTTAATTAAGACAATTTTATTGAAGCAAATTGGAACCTGGATGATTTTAGATTTGCTAATACAATCAAGAGAACATAGTCCAATGAAAACATGTCCTGCAAGGTGACCTGTAGGAATAACTATTTCAAGGCATAAAAATAATCTTAGTAGGTTGTAGTGACTGGTGGGATGCCAAAGGGTAATCTTAAAATACATTTAAAAGAAGACACACCCAGGAATATCGAGAAGGTTTATTATGAAAAAAATTTAAGAAATTCAAAAAATATATTATTGAGAAAAATAAACTGCAAGGGTGTACTAAGGAGATATTTTCTATCGTGTGTAGATTTATTCATTTGTTTAGGGTGGTGAGAGGTATCCCATGGGATTTTCCTTCAAAAATCTTACCCCCATCATACTATTACCCTAATTATGATCTTTCAGAATTTTTTTTGGCCCACAGCTCCAACAATATTTCATAGAAATATTATTTGAGTCCTTTAAGAATGACAAGGTGTATATCACTGTGCCTGGGGAGAGGCTGTGAACAAAACCAAGATCTAAGCAACTTTGGTTAAGTCACTCCTTACTCCCAGCGACTCTGTGGAAGGTTTCCAAGATTATACATCTTCAGGGGAACAGACAGCCTCCTTGAGTGGGCTGAATCACTGAGCCCGAGGTGAACCCCATTATATGACCAAAGAGTTAGAGGGGGGACAGACTGTCTTAATAATTGTATAGACGTAGGTGGAGGGTATGTCAACAAACTATAGATTTAAAGTTCATATTATTGTTCATAGAGATTTCTATGATTCATAACAAATCCTTTCTTCCGTACACACTTAGAATGATTTTGTTCTGTTTTACTCCATGCATATATTCATATACTCTCACAATTATATTGTTGGGTAACTGAGTTTTACCATAATGTAGTAACTAACTCCCATAATACCTCTAATGCCTGGTATTCATCAATCATTTTATGTAGTATCTGTTTGCTACTTGATCTTACCTCTTCAAAAAATTTATTTGTCTTCATTTTTAGGGTGTGTTTAAAATAGCACAAAATATATTATTAAATTAATTCAATCTGGCTTGTGAAGACTGCTTCATATCCAAAGTAATATTAGGTCATATTAATATATTGTGATAAGTAGTATAAATGGAATTATGGAGAAAAACCCAAATAAACACAACTGTTTTGAAGTTTCTATTTGCCTTTTTGTCTACGCTTTTAACACTCCTGCTGTATATACTGGGCAAACTAAATACTGTGTTGTATTTTGGCTTTATTTTCCACGTTGCCTATTCTGTGTATATTTGAAAATTTTAACTATACCATTAACTTAAATTATAATGTAATTAAAACAATCACTTTCTTTTCAAAGAATGCAGGGGTCCTAGAGCATCTAATGACCTTCTACTGTCTCTTTTCTTTTACCACCCAGTGTTTTGAGTCTCTTTTGCCTCCTGAACAACCTGTTTATTTATCATTTGCTATATCTTCCTTTTACAAGAGTCAGTGATATGGTCACAAAAATGTTTACCAGTTTCTTTTCTCACTAGAATTTGTAACACAGACCTTTCTTCCATGACTACTTTAGATCATTTTGAAGTAGATTTTAGAAAAGTTTGGTTTTAAATGCAGTTTTGCAATGTCTATGATATCTTTATTTCACCCTGGTGGCTAGTGATTATGTATTTGGCTGCAGACTGCAAATTCAGCAGTTCAAAACCACCTGCTATTCCTCAGGAGAAAGACTGGGCTTTCTACTCTAGAAAAGAGGTGCAGTCTCAGAAACTGTGTCAGTTTCTTGATTGGGAGTCCAGGGGTAGAGTTTAGCCTGTCAATCTGAAGATAGCCAATGAGTAGCCAATGGGGCTCCTGTGTTGGCATGGCTTTCTCCTGAGAATTCTGGGAAGTCTCACAGTATTTCTTAATTGGAGAAGAGAGACTGGACTGAGTCTCTGAGATGACGAACTATTGAAAAGACTAGATGGCAGCATGCTGGTAGATTCTGATTCTTGGAGACTGGAGGAGCGGGAGAAGAAGCCACATGGCCTTACCCTGATGGAACCAGACTTCTAGGGCTGAAGAGCTACAGAGAGACCCCTGCCAGCACTGAGATATTTCTACTGCCAATGGATACTGTTGATGGACCCCAAGTCCTGGAAATGAGGAGCTATGGGGAGACCCCTGGCAGTGCTGGGATGCTTTTACTGCATGTGCTACTTGAGTCAGAGGGAGACTTTATAGACTGGTATCGAATATTTCAGCTAATATCAGACTTATGACCTTGGACTGGACTGAGTTAGGATTATTCTTAATGTTCTAGCCCTCTTGTATATAAACCTTTACCTTATATCTATATGCATGTTTATGAATTTGTTTCTCTATTCTACCTGTACTAACACAGAAACCCAGAGGGGGGTGATTCTATCTTCTAAGTCACTATGAACTGGCATTGATTCCATGGCCCTAAATTTGCTTTGGTTTGGTGATGTCTTCATTTTACTCTTGTTCTTGATATTTTAAAATTCTATAAAATTCTAAATTGAAATTTATCGTGTTCTCCAGTTTTTGAGATATTATTTCTCTACCCTTTTTTGTAGATCTTAAATAGAACTTCTCTAAATTGATAGAAATCTGTGATTTCATTACATTTTTTTCTTCTCGTTAGTAATCCCTCCCATTTTTCTTTCATTTGAATTGACTTCAAATTTGATGTGTTTGCTGATTCTGAGATTCTCTTATCTCATAGCATCAGGAAAGCAGCTACAAATCTGGAGTTATTACATAGTAGTTATACACTGTGTTGCCAATTTGAGGCTTAAGAGGGAAAGGGTAGAGTCTAGCTTATCAACCATTATATCACTGAAGAGGGCTCTGTGTGGCCATGACCTTCTCCTGAAGATTCTGGGAACTCCAGAATTCATCCCTGGAGGTGGGAGACACATGGAATTATGCTAGTGCTCTGATCTTGAGAAGACAAGTGGAGACCCCTGCCACCACTTAGGTACTTAGAACATCACTGGATCCACAAGACTTCCCACCCACTGGCCTGTGATCTTCCTACATTTGGCATCGTTTCCTGTGTTTTGTGAGTCTGAAGATGACTTTATAGATTGGTATCAGACATATGGGCTAATAACTGACTTATGGACTTGATCTGGACTGGGCTGGGATGTCTTCTGAATATTCAATTGCTCTTTTATATAGAGCTCTTTCTTGTGCACATATGGATTTGTTTCTCTAGTCTACTCAGACTAACACACACATTATTTCTCTATTGAATCTTTCACTACCTTCTTTAGGCTCTCTTGTTCTATTTTTTTTCCATCAATATGTTAAGTTAGAAACAGTTCAAAATTTAATTTAAATAAAATAACTAGCCAAAGCATGGCTCTTTTATATTTCCCCTAATTGGGTTTAGAGAACTTTCCCTTATAGAAGCTCCTCCCTTGTCTGATGGCACAGTGCACCATGGGCTCACCAATGGCCTCTGCACCACCAGCTAGGAATCCCCCTCACTTGATGAGGAAGCTCACCAAATATTTCATCATGCTTACTCACTAGATAAAGAAGAGTGTCTGCAGCCTACATACAACTGATGTGTGTATGGTTCATGATGGGAGTTATATGATGGATCCCCAATAGAATGATTTATATTAAAAGGGGGGGGCAAAGGTGGAGCTTATACCAAGGGCTCAGGTAGAAAACATTTGGAAATGAAAATGACAACATGCATGCAAATATGCTTGATACAAATGATGTATTGAATGTTATAAGATCTATTAGAGCCCTCAATAAAATCATTGGGAAAAAAAGAGAAGTGTCTTCTCTTCATATTCTCCAAACATCTTTCCCTCTTTTTATAAGTTCTTATTGGAACTTTAGACTTCTGTGGTGCTTTCCTTATGCATCCACCCCTAACCCCCCATCAAGAACAGCCAAACCTTTGCTCCTCAGTGTTAAAGAGCAGAGCAGATTCACAGGGTTTTCTTGCCTTTCATCTTGAGAAAGAGAGTGCTACAGTATGGAGTCAGACTAAATCTTTAGCAATCTCATGCAAACTTTTTCTAGCATCAAGACACACTTTTTTCTTCTACAACCTAATGAAAAATTTCATGTTATTTATACTAGTTTTTTTAAGCACCCCTTTTTAAGGGCAAAACCCTTGCCTGGTTATTTTTGTTGGTGATTTCATAATTACAACAATTTTTCATTTGTCTATGACTTAGCAGAGTTTATTGGGATCAAGAAAGATACAGCAAGAGATGCTTGGAAACTGTTTGCAATTTTAAGAATGAAAATGATTGTGGTATTATTGTTTTCACACCCTTATTGATTGAGCATTTTAAAGTACCAAATAAAATATTGACTTAGAAGAAATTTGAGTGTGGGTTTTCTAAGATATTATTGTAGAGAGCACAATTTCAATAATGTTAAAAGGATGAAATATAGCTGAGACCTGCACTTATTGATATTTTCTGCTAAATTTGGTGAATATTTTTTGTTCAGTTAAACTGCACATTTAAAAGACATTCTCTAGCAGTTCTACAGGAGGTCAAATCATATTTGAAGAGCAAGGATAAAAAGATTATGAGGTGTGAAGACACATGCGCAGCTCACCGCATACCTGAAGTTTTGCTGGTTATACTTTTGTCATCAATTCTTGACATATTTTTGGACACATAAACTTTACTCAGCAGTTTTTTGGTTAAAATGGATCCTGGTTAGCATACAATGCATAAAATAAAGCATTATAGGAGAAAGATTAACTTGGAATCATATTATGGAAGGCTATGCAAATAAATGCACACCAAATTGTAACAAAAATTATACTGTAGGTGATATGCAGCAATTAAATATCTATTTCTGAATGGGGCATAAATCACTTTTATGATTAATATAAATGATTCTAATGTAGAAATGAGGCTTTATAGTGTAATAATCACAGGGTTAGAATTCAATCTATTTGATTCTTCATGATTGTTGTTCTCTGCTTCTTATTGTTCCTATTGTGGCTCTTTATTTAAAGGAGATTTTTTTAAAAGTATTCTAACACTAAATAAGTATTTGATTTTTTAAGTATCTCACATTGCCATTTAAAATATAATTACTATGTAACACTATAAAACATCCAGGCCTTTACTACCCACTTTTAATTTAATCATTTGGTTCCAGAGAACAAATTGTTTATGACCTCCCCCCCAAAAAAAAACTCTTTGTAATTCCTTTTATGAGTGTAAGTCAAGATAAATTGCAACTAGATTTCCAGATCATGCAAACACGGATTTATCTCCCACCAAATATACTTCATTATACCTCTCCAATTAGTGGATGACTGTAGACTAATTGTTCCAGTAATAAGCTTCTCCCAAGCTCAGTGGGATGCTTTCAAAGAAAAGCAAATCCAATCAATGCAGTAGGTAACAAAGGTATCTGTCAGACCATTCATTTCACTGAAAAAAAAATGATACCTTGCCTCGCAGTAACAGAAGATTATGATTTGGGAGAGTTTCAAGAGTAATCTTGTTAGATATTGTCCAACAAGGTAGAAGGTATTTGTTGGGAAGGCATTTTAAGGAAATTGAAAACTGCATCGGTGAGAGAAAGGCCAGTAAAATCACACCCAGAAATTGTTTCCCATCAAAACAAAGCACCAGGCTTGAAGTAGCTGTTGTTGGAGCTACATGAGGATATATCAATAATTAATTTTTATTTTTATCTAATGAGGATTCATGTTATTTGGTTGTGATATTTTGTCTGATCCTCCTTTGATAACAGGACTCCCTGGATGACACAAAATTTGCCTTCTGATAATAACTGGAAGGTTGAAAGTTGAAGCTCACCTAGACACCCTGTGAAAGCACAGCCTGGTGATCCTCTCCCAAAGACCGGCCTTGGGAACCCCATGGGGCAGTTCTTCTTGACACACTCAGGGTCTCAGTGGATGTCTTAAGGACTAACAGGAAAATATACCTACATATCTGACATATTCTCCCAGTAAAGTGTAGAAGGACAAATTTGTGAGTCAATTGCAATTGTATACAAAACTGTGACAGATTTGCCTTCTCCTCATTGGTCACTCCAAAAATATTCTTTAAACTAATGAAGATGACGTGTGACCACTCTTCTTGAAATTCCTTCATACTTCCAAAACACTTTTCTCTAGACTCGGTGATTATAATACCCCTTCTTAGACTTTTTCACTGGTAGAATGTCCTCTTATTAGAATCTCAGACATTATAGTAATCATTTCATTCTCCCTTTTCCCGTGAAAGAAATGTCATTACCATGCATGTATTTATTCACATGCTTTACTGTATGTACTCCCCTGCCAATGTAGACAAGTATCTTTTTAAGTTCTTATTCGTTCTTCTCATTTCCCTGACACATTCTCCCATGCGTGTGTCATGCCTTGGTCATGTAACCCAACTCTGCTTTTTGCCAGTCCACCTTCCCCTTCGGTCTACTCAGTTCCCCTACTCCAGAGCAGCAAAGTTTTCTTCTTCTTTTTGTTGTTGTTTACAAAACCAGTGTGTTGTGTGACATATATGCTTCTATAAATACATGTTTTATCAGTTTTCCCTGCACAATCCTGTGGCACAGTGACCAAGAACTTTGAATCTTTGAGTGGCTCATTAATAGTGATCAGGCATCCTGCTATTAACAACTTAACAATGTCCTGCGGCAATTTAAAATTAAAATAAATATATTACAATACTATTTTTGAGTTCTATGAAAATTTTTGTTGTTCCATATCAACCAAAGTTTTAATCAAGAACCCCCAGGCAATGGTGTCCCGCTTAAAACCTGGTCACTTTATGAACAACGTGCATGTTGCCTTTGTAACCTATTATGGTGTCAAAAAAAAAAGTCTGTGAAGCGCTTCTCATCTTTCCTAAAGTGTAATTTTGACTTAGAATCAGTAACTTGTTTGACATAGAACTATGGTATATGTGGCAGTCATGTGCTTATGTTAATTTTATGATTGAAATGTAGGGGTGGAGTCTAGCCTGTTAATCTGGAGATAGCCATTGAGTAGCCAATGAGGCCTCTCGGTGGGCACGGCTTTCACCTGAGACTCCTGGGAAATCTTGAGATATTTTCCTCGTGAAAATGAGAAGCTATCTTCCCCAGTTGTTCGAAGTTAGTCTCAGAGACAGTTAATCAAGGACAAGACATGATGGCAGCACCTGAGAAACTGGAGGTGCCGTCGGAGAGACCACACAGCTTTGCCCTGATGGAACCAGACCTCTGAAGCTGGGGCGGCCAGATGTAGACCTCTGCCAGCAATGAGTTGCTTCTGCTGTTGATGGACCCTGATCCCTGGAGGCGAGGTGCCCTGCCATCACCAGGATTCTGCACCCACTGACCTGTGACTTTGTCAGTCGGAAGAAGATTTTATAGACTGATTTTGGGCATATGGGTTAATACCAGACTTATGACTTTGGACTGGACTGGACTGGGCTGGGACGCTTTCTCCATGTCCCATTCCTTTTGTATATCAAACCTTTCCTTATATCAATATGTGTGTCCTTGAATTAGTTCCTCTAGTCTACCCGGACTAACACAGTATATTTCCATCAAAAGGACTACAGCATGTCTATATTATGTGTTTGAATTTTCCATTTGAAATTAAGGTTTGGGCTGAGCCCCGGTGGCATAAGTGGTTGAGTGCAGGACTGCGGCCTGCAGGCTTGGTGGTTCAAATCCAGTGACCACTCTCAGGAGCAGCGCTGGGTAGCTCCCACACCCACCAGAGGGCAGTGATGCACTCCCCCCCCCCAAAAAAAAATAGAAACTAAGGTTAGGCACATTGTCATAACAGAACATGTAAATCCATCTTGTTATTTTCTTATGATTGCATATCATTCTACTATATGCATACACTGCTTTGGAGGAACTTCTTAGGATGGGAGCCTTGCCTATATAATTTTTTAATATCACACTCCAAAAATGTTTCAATAAATACCTTTAAATGAACATTATGACAAAATGGTGTCTGTCTATTCTTCTGATAAATTCCTTGAACTAGAGAAAGTGAGTCAAAGGGCACGTGCATTAAAAAAGAAAGTCTGATCAGCAGAGCTAAACAAAGACAATCTTTCATTTTTACTAAGGCTGAACAGTGTTTTGGAAGCACTGTGCACACCCTTGCCAATTTTTCTCAGAAGCTCTTTGATAGCTTTCTCTAAATGTAATACTGCACAAATGGATGGGCATGCTGCTTGTTTTCCCAGCATATCTCGTTTTTGCCATAAAATCTTTCACTGTGCTCTCTGTGAATCTGCTTTGCTTGTTTGCATTCAGATCTATTCTCGCTTAATGATAATTTACTGCATTGGTAACTTTCACTTACCTTTGCATCAGAGCCATGCACAGAGAGATTTTTGAACTGAATGTTTCATGTTCTTTTGCTGCCAGTTTATGTAAATAAGTAAATTGTGTTTGAATGATATTGATAGAATTGTTTCACTAAGTCTGATATCTACTGAATGTCTTTGGGAAGGGATCCCAAAGGAAGTCTGTGTCCTTTCCGTGTACCTGTTAAATAGTCTGTAGTTACCAATTTAATGTTTGTCCATTCAATCTCTTAAAAATAACATTTGAATTTTCAAAGTGGTTTTATTTTAGATGGTCACACTCAGTGTATCAAAGAGAGATGCATACTTTTGTTTCTGATCAATTAAAATTGGATGTAGTCCATATTAATTAATGCATCTGTCATTTCTCCATTTGCCTGTCCATGTGTAGTGCTCTGCTGGTCTGTGTTCTTGAAGCTGTGCCACCAATGTCCAAAAAACCTAGTTGGATCACTGGGCCAACCAGGTTTCAGAAGAGCCACCCAACTCTGAAAGACATTGAAGAAAAACTAGACAATTTACTTTTTGGAAACTGCCAGGGAAAGCTTCCCGGAGAGGAGCAGAACATTGTCTGATTTAGGGTGGAAGCAAGTGCCTCCTCCAAGTTGCAAGACACTAAAAAAAGAAGAAGAAGAAGAAGAAGAAGAAGAAGAAGAAGAAGAAGAAGAAGAAGAAGAAGAAGAAGAAGAAGAAGAAGAAGGAGTGCCTTCTCCAAGTAGAATCAACCCTATTGCCACGATGGAGGAAGGCATTCAGGCTTCGCTTGTTGATGTGGCGTAACTTACAATGTGAAGGAGTGGGATTCACACCCACTAGTAAAAGGAATGTGGGTGCATAAAATGGGTGACAAAGAAGGTGGAAGTTGACAGTAATGAAACAGAGCACTTGAAGATAGATCTCATAGGTATTCATGAGTTGAAATGGACAAATATTGGCCATTTGAATCAGAAAATCACATGGCTTCCTGTGCCAGGAATACCCAAATGAAGAGGAATGCTGGGGCATTCATGGTCAAAAAGATTTCAAGATCTGCCCTTCAGTGTCATGTTGCCAGGAATGGGCTAAGAGCCCTCCACTGAAAGAAGGTGAGTTACTATGACTATTTTAAAAATTTACACACAACAGCCACTAATGAGAAATTGAAGGTAGGACTGTTGCTCCCATGGATGTTGATCGTAGGTCCAAGTGAAATTAAAGGCTTGAAAACTTTAAGTTTTTCTTCATTTAACCTCATAATACCCTTGATCTACATGTGAGACACGTTGTTTTCTTTACATTGAATTTTAATTCATGTTGAAGAGTACCATCTTTGATCTACATAAGTAAGTGATACACGTCTTCCTCACTTTCAGCAAGCAAGATTTTGTTGTCTCCACATCTCAGGCTGTTTAGTGATAATTCCTCCAAACCCGATCCCATGGGCTTCTTCATACAGTCCAGGTTCTTAGATGATTGACACAGTGTCCAGACTGAGTACAAATGATTTCAAAATTGAACCCTACAGAATGTCTTTCCTGATGTTAAAGAAGGAAGAATCTCATTGTGCTATTTAAATCAATACCTGGTGGTTGAACTGCAGGTTTCATATTAGCACTAAAGTACTCTAGAATTTCCACTGTATGCAATTTTATCCATAGTTTTCTATGATCGACACAATCACAATCAAATGCTTTTGCCTAGTTCATAAGACAAGAGCAAACATGTTTCTGGTATTTCTGCTTCCAGCTAGTATCCATCTGATATCAACCACAATATCCTCAGAACACTCTAAGATTCTCTTCTGAATCCACTTTGAATCTTTGGAGATTCCTTTTGCATCTATTGCTTCATTTATTTATAAAATTATCTTCAGGGGTTAAGCCCCGGTGGCATAGTGGTTGTGTGTGGGACTGTGGCCCACTGGGACGGAGGTTCAATTCCAGCAGTGGGGCTGGGCCTCCTACTCCCACCACCAGAGAGCAGTGATGCTCCCAAAACAAAAACAAAAACAAAAAATTATTTTCAGCAAAGCTTTGCTTGCATGTGCTGTTGATTACATTTTTGATAATTTACACAGTGTGTGGGTCACCTGTCTTTGGAATGGGCATAAATATGGATCTTTTCTGGTCCATTAGCCTACTTAGCCTATCTTCCAAGTTTTTTTGGGAAACATAAGTGAATTCAGCCAGAGGTGCAGCAAAATGTTGAAACAATTCAATGACTCCTTCTGGGCCAATCGCTCAAGCCTATTGTTGCTGCCACTGGGTCAAACCGTTTGTCCAGGGTCTTCCTTTTGTTTCAGACTCTCTAGATTACCAAACATGATGTCATTTTGTAGGGACTAGTATCTTTTGATAATATGTCCAAAATTAATGATGTATATGTATATGTATAAGGGCTCCTGGAGAGTAGGGTAGAAGAGGGAGGGAACAAAGAGGAGAAGTTATAAAAGAGTTCAAGAAGGAATAAAATGTTTTGAAACTGATGTTGGCAGCAATTATGCTTGATTTAATTAAATTATGAATTGTTATAATATCTATAACTTCTCCCAATAAATTAATAATAATAAAAAATCTGACCATCTTAACTTTAATGGAAAATTCTGGTTTTGCTTGTTATCAGATAAAATTGCTTACTCTTCTGACAGTTCATGTTACTTTCAACATTTTTGCTACCACCATAATTTAAATCCATCAATTCTTCACTTGTCCTCCTTCTTCATTATCCAACTTTTGCTTGCATACAAATTTGAAAATATCATGGCTTTGGGAAGGTGCACCATAATCTTCAAAGTGATAATTTAGGTCTTTAACACTAAAACAGTCTTGCAAAACATTGTCATTTGGCTTCTTGAATGCTGCTTCCATGAACATTGACCGTGGATCCAAGCAAAATGAAATCTTTGACAATTTGCTCTATTCTCTCATTATGTTGTTTTTTTATTGGCCAATTTATGAAGATTTTTGCTTTATTTACATTGTACTGTAATCCATACCAAAGGTTGTTGTCTTCTATTTTCATCAGCAAATTCTTTGATAACTCTTCATTTTCAGAACACAGATTGTGTAGTCTGTATGTGAAAAGTTGCTGATATGATGCAGCATTCTCCTTCATTAATCCAGCTTTTAAAATTATTTGCTCAACATGTAGATTGAATGAGGATGCTGAAAAGATTTAATCCTGACACAAATCTCTTCTTATTTTATACCGCACATTATATCATTCATCTATTTGTGTATCATTACTTATTATCTATAAAAATAGGTGCCCTGAAATTTCCATTATCCTCAATGTTATCTATTTTTTATGATCCACATAACCAAATGCCTTTGCATAATCAGTAAACCACAAATAAACCTCTGCTTTGAGCCAATATCCACCTGACTTCAGCAGCAATATATCTTGTGCCATATCTGTTACTAATCCAGCTTTTGTTAGCTCACTCTCAGTGTACTATTGCAAATAATTTTGGAAAGTTTTACTTCCATGTGATAATAATGATAGCATGATGATTTCAACATGCTGTTGGGTTTCCTTTACATGGTCATATCACATATACAGGTCTCTTTCAGTTGACTAGATAACTGCCTTCTAAGTTTCTTGGTGTAGTTGAATGAGAACATGCAGTGTTTCATCAGCTTTTTGAAGCATTTTAATTAGTATTTGATCAATTCCTGGAGTTTTGGTTTTTAACAAATGCCTTGAGTGCAGTTTGGGCTTCTCCCTTCAATCTTATTGGTTATTTCTCACATGCTATCTCTTTAAACACTTGGTAAACCATGCCTACTGTAGGTGCATTTTCTTCAGCTTAATCATGCTGAATATGTTCTTCCTTTTTGGTTTTCCAGCTCCAGGGCTTTGCGTATTTCATTATAATGCTCTTATTCCCATCTGGCATTGACCTTTTAAACATTATATTCAGCTCATTTACTTCATCATTTTGACCATTTGTTTTAGCTACTCTGTATTGAAGATCAAGCTTCAGATTTTCTTCTCAGTCTCCATTTTTCCCTTTTATTTTACTTTCCCATCTGTGGAATTACCTTTTGCTTTCTTTGTATATGATGTTACTAATGCTCAATTGATGTTATTAGTGTTAAACGCATGAAAGCTGCCCTTGACATGTTCTCAAATTCAGTGGTATATACTCAAGGTTGTATTTTAGGTCCAGTAAGTGTGGTTTTAGTTTCCTTCAGCTCTAACCTGAATTTGAAAATAAGCAATTGATAATCTACAGCACAGTTGGTCCCTGGCATCATTTTGGCTAATGATAATGCATTTATTCATCTTCTCTTCCCACAGATATGGTAAATTTTATTCTTATGTATTCAGTTTGGTGAAGTATGGGTCTTCATTTCTATTGCTGTAAAAATATATACATTGAAGAAATTATTGGTCTTGCAATATTCTGTCATGTGATCTTCAACTCTATTACTACTGACTGGCCACATTTTCCAACAATTGTTCCTCCTTTTGTCTCCAAGTTTATATTTCAATGTCAATAATGACTCATCTATTTTGATTGCATATTACATCAATATCAGACTGAATAAGATTGTGTAATTCTTTAATTAGTTCATAACTTGCTTTTATGGTTGGTGTGTAATTTGAATAACAGTTGCATTAACTTGTAGGTATACCTGTTATCCTATCACAGGCAGCATTGTATTTCAAGATGGATCTTAAAATGTTCCTTTTGAAGGTTGAAGTGACACTGTTCTTTTTTAATGTGTCATTCCAGCATAGTAAAATATGATCATCCGACTCAACCAAGTCAGTTTCAATTCATTAATTCATTCATTCATTCAAACAAACAAACAAACAGAATGGAGGGAGTCTGAGAGAGGAAAGAGGAGATTTGAGCCGAGTATATATGCAAACTCTGACAACATCTCATCCTAGGAACTGCATTTCCCAGAACCTCTTGCTACTTTAATGAAAATTCCCCCAAATCTTCTGCACTTGAGAACTTTTAAAATATGGCCATTCGAGGTGCCTTGGGAGGGGAGATGGATCACTGGGCAGAAAAACCTGTGTCTAGCCACTCTGGCTAGGGAAAGTTCTCTTCTATTTAGGGGCTTTCCAATATTCTTTTGTGAGGCCCAATGTCTTCCAAAGATAAATCTTCTTGGAAAGACAGCAACCTCATTTCTTATAATAAAACAAAACAAACCACTTTCTTGCAAGTCAGATAACATTCATCGTGACTCTGTAGGGTGGAGTTAAACTGCACAGCTGGTTTTCTAGGCTGTAAATATGAAAGCCCATTGCTGCATCTTTCTACAATGCAAATCCCTCTTGGACTTGGACCTCCAAGCTTTAGGTTAGTGACTGAGAGCTTTAACTGCTGCACCTGACTCCAGGATCTAATATAATGTAAAATATTATCAATTTTTCCTGTCTCTCATAGCAAATACTTCAAAACACCCCTGTGGGAAGCTTAAATGGACTTGAGTGAGTAGAGAGTTGTTTAAGGATCGCAAGATTCAATATGACTAAACTTCCCAAAGAGATCTGCGAGCTATTCAGAGGCGGACAAGGTGAGAAGAGGTGACGAAGGGAAGAATGCGGCCGACACCTCAACATAAAAGCGAAGTGGAGACATACTTTCCATCACAAACCTCTAGCAGAAAGCCACACAATTCTTTACTAATAGGAGACACCTAGTGATATTGGATTCCGTGAAATGACTGGAGGAAGAAAGACAGACAGGGTATTTATTATACCTCCCTCACCATGGCTGAATAAACCCTAGAATTTTGGTCCTCAGAGCAGAGCACGCTGGGTTACTAGGATGTATATACCTGGAAAGTGGGTCAGTCGAAATCATAAGACATGCCAAAAAGCCAGATTATGATGGAGGTTCCCCATTAGCACACCAAAGGGCCTGGTTTTACATTTTGCCATGCCTTTTAGACTATCAAAGGGCCCTTTGGACTTCTTTTCAAACGTATCCCTTTCAGTGAATTTACTCTTTCTGTTTAAACCTTTTCTCTGCTTCTAGTCTGGGCTTTGTTCTTGAGAATGGGACAAGAACCAGAGAGAGAAGAGGCTTCAGGTGCTGAGCATTCTCAAGCTGTAACAGATCCATAGACTCTAACAAATCCTACTTGGAAAACCTCAGGCTTTCCTCATAGAAACTGACAAGTTAATTCTCAAACGTCATATGTAAAGTCGAAAACGTAGACTACCTTCAAGGACTGTGAAATAAATAGAAGGGCAAATACTACGTGATTCAAGGATAGTCTTTACAGAATGATGCTGATACAATGCACTTTGGAGGTGAAAAAAATCATGGATCCGTATGTTAGGTTTCTGGGTTGAGGTACTTTGCTTCTTTGTTTCATGGAGCTGAAATAATTCAGGAGACAAGAGCACTTTTTTTAAATCCAGGTGGGAGTCTTCAGGAAAAAGAGGGAATATTTCAGGTATTAGAGTCTCAAAAAGATACACACTCTTTCTGGAAAGTCTGCACAGAAGCCATGCTGGGTTCACGACGGGGCATGAAAAACTTGGTGGAAAGAACCCCAGGGCAGGAGCATGAAACCGACAGGTGCGGAACTGGGGAATGCATGGTGGCCAAGAGGGAGGCAGCTGTTCAGAGGGCTCGCAGACGCTTATGTTCTTGCGTGCGGGAAAGACTCCCACCCTTCGCCTGCAGCGAGCGCCTGAGCAAGAGCAGAGTGAAAAAGAGACTGGTCTTTGGCCTGTGTATGTGAACCCCCTGGCTGGGGAGCATGGTTGAAGGGATTGCTTGATCTTATTGTCTGTGCTCAAGTGAACCTGGGTGATGTCATGTAGCTGGACCTAGTCTGTATGCCCCGGATGGACCTTCGAAGTGTGGCTGAGCATCCTCAGTTTGGATCTTACCATACGTGTCTAATGAGTGTGTCTGATTTCTTTCTTATTATGTCATGGAGAGGTAATATTTGTTTAGCACAGGCATTAGGGAAAACAATCCCCTTTGTCCCTAATCTAGCTACCTAATGTCTATGTCGTACAGTATAAAACAAACAAGCACACAATCAATTACAGGGGTAAATGTTATATCCCATCTTTAAAAATATCTAAATGAAAGCATAATAGAGAATTCTGTGACTTTGGATTTGGCAAATATTTATTACATAAGCATTAATAGCAAACTCATGTGAAGCAAACATGAACTTGACTTTATCAAGGGAAACACTTTGCTTATAGAAATCACTGTTAAGAAAATGAAAAACAAGGCCTGGGTATGGAGAAAATATTTGCATATATCTGATAAAGGACCTAGACCAATAATATAAACAGAAATCTCAAAATTCAATGATAAACAAAACATCCAATTAAGATATGTAAAAGCAATTTGCATAGGCACTTAACAGAAGACAAATGAAAAGAAAATGCACCCTTGAAAAGAAACCCAGCATCATTATTTACTCATTAGCAAAATGCAAATTAAAATCCCAATGATATACCAGTGCACACCTATTACAATGACTGAAATTTAAAGGTGTGATCATGCTAAGTCTTTGCAGGGAATCTGTCTAACTGGAAAGTGTATTCTCTGGTTGATGGAAGTAGAAACTGGAACTATCACTTTAGAAAATATCTAGATGTAGAAATGGCGGGATTTGTTTCTTGTTCTAGGGTTGTTAATGATACGGGCTCCTTATGTGCCCTTAATAGTTCAGTTTTTGTTTGTGGCAGCAATAGGGCTTTTACCCAGTTATCCAGCATTTGGACAGAGTTATGTGTGCTAGCCTTTCTCCCTCCAGACATAGATATTATTCCTGGAAACGAACCTGTCCCTATC